>SNQJ01S0029750.1:20314-40047 GCA_010110895.2 Picea sitchensis
AGATTCCAACATACAATTGTTTAAGCGGAGGTCGTTCATGCCGAAAGAAAGATAAAAGGGAGGGTTACTATACCTTTGTCGATCAAGATACATGGTGTTCAAAATGATTGGAGGGTCCTCCTCCTCGGTTGGTACCTGTAATAGTTTCAATATTTCCCTCCTCACAAAAGGAATATTTTATATGTTTGCTATAAGGCCCATCATATTCAACTTCCCAAACATGGATGCAACATCTATGTTCAACTGAATCTCATCTTCTCTTGGAATTGGATTTGGAAACAAATCATGTACTAGAGGTGGAAGTGGTGGGGCCACCTTTGTTGTAGATTTTGGAGGAGCGGTTTCCCTTGGTTGAGGTAAAGTGGAGGGTTGTGATGAAGATATTGAAGCCTTATTTATTCTAGTGTATGCCAAAAACTCCCTCTTCCTATATTTCTTTCTCTGATCGTCTGTCAACTGATTTAACACCCATAGTTTCCCCTATCTCTCCCCTATCTTCTGGCCTCATCAATCTGTTCTTATGTGACCTATTTCTCTTGGAAGTTACAGATCATATCCATGAAATTCATACTTTCAAGAGAGTTTTCATCTTGTCGAGGACATACATCCTCTCAGTGAGGTTCTTGACATGGAGAACACCACGATGTATAGTCTATGTTAACCATTCCAACTAGGTTCAACGTATCAGGGGCCTTTGCCTCTTGTTTAGGCATTGGTTTCCAACCTGTGGTATCTCTGTACTGTCTAGAAAACTAAGGTCTGGAAGAAAATTAATTTATTTCCACAGTGGGTAATCATCCCATGATTTGATTTTGTGCCTGGACAAACTGAGTACTCATTTGATATATATTCTAAGTCAAGAGGGAAATTGGATCAGAAGCACTGCTATTGGAAACCTTAGTCTTTGTCTCTTCCTTTGCATGAGGATACTGAAAAGGATCAATCTTGGAGTCAAGGAGATTCTATTCAATATCTACAATGTACTCATTGGCTTGTGCCAAGGTGCTGGGCTTCTTGTCCTTCAGAATGAAATGGAAATTCCCATCGAATGCATTCATGTAAAGGAGATGAAAAACTACATCTGTAGGGAATAGATCTGTTGGGATTTCACTGTACAACTTGTCAAACTTGTTGTCAAATTGACTCACTCTCTCATTCTCCTTCTTCTTAATCTGATTGAATTTTGATAGAATCATTTCATTGTCTTTCTTTGATGTCCATATTTTTTTGAACAACTTAGCAAAGTCTTCATAAGATGCGATGTGATTATCAGGTAAGCCTCCAAACCACCTCTGAGCATATTCGATTAATGAAGAGGCTAGTAACTTCATTGCCACATCCTCATTTTCCACTTCTGCATTTTCCATGTCTCAACTCATGGAATAGGGATGATCATCAATAGTGACAACGTTATTTCCTGGAAACTTTGGCAACCACTTATTAGACTCTTTCGACATGGTAATGGGATATCCGGGAATGGTGGCCATGTTTAAGGGTTTGTAGAGATATTTTTCCCAAGGGTGAGTCATTGGAGTAATGGTAAGGGTACCTTGGAAAAGGGTTTTGACAACATGATACTTGAGAGGAGGCCTTCTTCGGTAAACCTTAGAAGGTTTCAATACTCTTGGGGGGAAATTATTAAGGGAAGATGGATTCTGGTAAGGTGGAGTCGCTAGATGATATTTAAGAAGGGCTCATCAAAGGTGGAAGGGGAAAGTCCTTCAAGTGGAGTCAAAAGTGGAAGGGGAATGTCCTTCCAAAATGTCATTAGGGCACGAAGGAGGATTCAAAATCCTCCTCGAAAATGACGCCAAAATGTTATTGCACAAGTTGTAGGTTGGGAAAATCCCAACCCAATCTACAAAAATGGGACAACTGTGAGAGTATCTACCCATTGTCACCTTAGAAAGACACTCCCCTCGCTTTAGTGATGATGAAAAATCACCAATAGAGGGGAATGTCGATTGACCCTAGGGGGAAGTGATATGGAAAGTGAGATGCTGAGATTAATTACCCTATAGGTAAAGTTACTAATTGGAGGAATGATTTGATGGCACGTCTTGGGAGTGGTTTAAGGTTACCAAGTCCTTGGGTACCTGCTGAAAGTGTGTGTACCTGCCCGAGACACAAGAAAATCCAATTGTAATAGATATGTGTTAGGTGGACAAGCAAGTTAAGTTTTTTGTCCCTAATTGCAGAAATAAACAAAAATATATATCAATGAACAAATGATTATTAGAGCTTCTAAATAAGTTCCAAAATCCAAGATAATGATACAAGAGCTAAGTTAGATATGACTAGTACAACTCAAGACTGAAAGAACAAGACTTTAACACAAATGTAAGGATTTTATAAACAATTGTTCCAAAGATACTTTATCAGCCTTATGGATGTAGCAATCAAGTTTTTACATCAGAAAAATCAGCCACCAAAAATCACAAGTAATCCACCCAAAATATGTGTCGTGACTAGTAGATTATAAGGGTAGATTATTAGCAACTTCTGACGGTTGAAATGTAAGTTATAAGTAAGCAAAGAATGATTTTTCTGCAGCCCTAATGGATGTAGATTTTAATTATTTAAATCTCTAAGAATACTAAGCCAATCAAGACGCCCTAGTGGTCTTGAAAATCTGTTAACATTCATAATTAATTCCAACTTGAAAAAGATTTATATCCCACCAAAACACATTTACCAAGGCAAACAATTTATTTATCCAATGCAAAAAATCAGATAGTGCCTTTAAAATATGGGTGAATGGAGTATTTAAGTACAATTTAGACCAAAAAAATCCCTAGGGGTGTAAATCCTCTTACTCCCTAGGGCATGCCAATCAAACTAGGGAAAATCTAGGAGGGTGTACACAATCATACTTCTCCTAGAAACCCTTACAAAAAATGACTTATAAGCTTATAAAATAAGATGAAGCTTAATGGAGGGTGTAGACAACATACTCCTCCTAGGGTTTCAATCAACAATTACCAATAATAAGCAATAAATAACTAACAAATGCATATTTTCCTTACCAATTCCAAGAGAGAGAGAGAGAGAGATCAAACCCTAGTTCACCAAGCAAATTTCCATCCAAGAGCAAGAACATAATCCTTCAAGAGGTGAAAACCACCTTAGTTCATCCATTCAACAAGAGATACACCAAAAATCATTTGCAAGAGAGAGATATATACCAAAAATGATCAAGTATAGCGAAAATTTCAGCCAATATGTCTTCTCACAATGGGAGAGCTATGCCAAAATGAGATACAAATGATGTCTATTTATACAAAATTATCTAAGAAATGTTTTTCCACAAAACTTAGGGTAAAACAAAATATAAGGGGTCAAAAACCCTTATCTTTCCCTTTTACAAAAATAATATTATTTAATACATACTTTTCACATAAGAGAAACCCTAAAAAGAAGACGTCACCCCTCTTTTAGGCAACGTTTGACACTTTTGGTCAAGTCGTTGAGTTGGAAAAGGGAGTGCTAGGCCTACAAAAGCCAATAGTATTCAACCAAATAATTTCTCCATGATCCATGGGCCTCTTCCTCAAAACTTTCCAAATGTGCATCATCACCACCAAATCCTAGCCCTAGGGTGATGTCAATCCCTTAAAGGGTGACGTTTTGACCCTTTCAAGCAAGTCGTTTTGCATGTAGGGGCTGAGTAAAAGCCTACAAGGTGTTCTCTAGGCCTCCAAAGGCATTTCATCACAATCCATAGTGTGGGACCTTGCCATCCAACCTTTCGGCTTCAAGCCCCATGGAAGCCCAAGCTAGGCTTGTTCTTGCAAAATTTTCCACCAGCTAGGTCCCACAAAGACTAATTGATATGCCCTCCAAGGATATCAATTCAAATGCATCATGATGAGTAAATCAAATCAATAAAAGATCCATCTAAGCATGTACAACCAAAATCCCTCATAAAAATAAACAAATTCTCAAAGACCCTTTGCAATTTGTCAAGTTTAGGTATGGGAGAATTGATAAAAACGACCTATTGGGTGAATCGTTCCTCAAGTTTAGGGGTGTTTCCCAAGGGGAACTCCTTCTAAGTCATGTGGATGAGGTGTCATGGATGGGGGAAAACATTTGGGCATTGGGTTCATGACATACAAGGGGTTGTAGTGTCTCATCTATGGGTGCCTTTGTAGAGGGTGTGTTGCACCTTCATTTTCAATGCAACCTTTTTCCAAGTCCATTTATTTCCTTTTGTTCTCTTAAGATGTTTCCAGGTTGAGGACAAGGTGGGGCTTCTACCTAAGCATGAAATTTGTTTCCCACCTTGACTCTACCCTGGTCACATTATGCTTCCCCAAGTTGAAAACATGTGTGGGGCTTATACCTAAGCATTAAAAATAGTTCCCACGCATGCTCCACCTTGGTTGGCATTTTGTATTAGTTATTTTTCATAGGTCCCATCAGTTTATTATGAGAGACATTTCAATGTCCTCGGGATCCCTAGGCAAGAATTTAGAAGCTTAATGATTAGATTTTATCTTTTTCTAGCTACAATCCTTTGGGCCTTCAACCCCTTCTTCCCATGAAATGAGGGACAACCCCATCTTTGGTCAGTACACCGAAAAATCCCAAAAGGTAAGGAGATGAGGGGATGAAGTGTGAAAAGTGACGAGTATGGTCAGGAATTGAACGATGACTCATCAAGAGGACCTCCCAGTATCAAACCTATCCCTAAGGGTGATCCACTTTCTAGGGCACAATGTCAACCACCAAACTAAAAAAGGGAAAAGAGCATAATTTCCAAGAAAACATTACATAATCAAAAGAAGTAATAGGTGCAACAAACTCAAATGCCTCAAATATTGAAATGACACTCACCATAATTCCTAGCTTGTACCTCATGGAGAAAGACCCAATGTCTTTAGAAAACCAATTGATGTGGTGGATACCATCATGATGAACCTGGAGTTGTGGTGGTGGAATAGGTCTCCATCTGTGCAAATGGACACAACTAGTCAGGTTGTCTCTTAGTACTCCATGTATGCAACTTGAGGTCCTCAAGACATCATCTCCTTATTTATCCCTAATATTTGGGAATAACATAACCACTTCTGAGACTCTTTCCCAAGATATCTTCCACCTAGCATCTTGACCTATAGGGGCATCACTTCCTCTTTTCACTCTTTGTCCAAATCCCCCTAGGGTCACCCAAGAATCCCCCCTTGTGTTAAATTATTCCTTTGCTAAAGGGAGGGGATGGTTTATCTAAGGTGATAGCGGGTAAAATATCCCACTGTTATCATCATCCAGTAGGTTGGGTCGGTATTTTCCCAACCTACAGTTTGCGTGATAAAATGTTTACACAGTTGTTAGGGATTATTTTTAATCCTATTTTGTGCCCTAATGACACTTTTGCAAGCTACCATACCAAATAATTTTACCCCTAGATTTCCTAGTGACTCCACTTGAAGGATGTTCCCATTCCACCTTTGATGATATCTTCTTGAAGCTCATCTGGTGACTCCACCTTCCCAGAATCTGTCTTCCCTCAATACTTTTCCCTGAGGGACATTCAAGCCTTCTAAGGTTTAGAGAAGAAGGCATCCTCTCAAGTCTCTCATTTTCAAGACCCTTTCCCAAGGTACTCTTCCCCTTGCTCCAATGGAACACCCTTGGGAAAAATATCTCTACAAACCCTTAAACATGGTCACCATTCCTGGATATCCCAATACCATGCCGAAAGAGTCTCATAAATGGTTTCCAAAGTTTCCAAGAAACAATGTGATAACTGTTGACGATCATCTCTATGCCATGGGCTGAGACATGGAAAATGCAGAAGTGGAACATGAGGATGTATCAATAAAGCTACTATCCTCATCATTTACAGAATATGCTAAGAGATGGTTCATAGGAATTATTGATAATCACATAACATCTTATGAATACTTTTCCAATTTATTCAAGAAGAGATGGACAACGAAGAAAGACAATGAAATGCTTGTATCCCAATTCAATCAGATAAAGAAGAAGGAGAATGAGACAATGAGTGAATTTTACAACAATTTTGACAAGTTGTACGGTTAAATCCAGACACATCTACGCCCTACATATTCAACTGTTCATCTCCTTTACATGAATTCTTTCGATGGAAAATTTTGTTTCATCCTGAAGGACAAAAATCCCACCATCTATCACAAAACAAAGAGTATAGTGTATAAATTGAAGAGAACCTTCTTGACTTGAAGGTTGATCCTTTTCAGTATCCTCATGCCAAGGTGGAGACAAAGACTAAATATTCCAGTAGCAGTACTCTAGATCCAATTTCTCTCTTGACTCAGAAGATAGATCAGATGATTACTCAGTTTGTCCAAGCTCAGAATCATAGTGTTGTGTATGTTTCATCACTTGGGTGAGAAAAACAAGGGCACTTGCAAGTCTAGTTGGGACTGATAGACAAGACAAAGGTTAGTGCACGAGTTAAACAATCCAAGCACGTGAAATAAACAAATAAAAAAACTAAAAACAACTAAGGAAATAAAACTAGAGTGCATAAGAAACTTTGAACCAAAAAAAATCAACCAAATGGCCAAGATTATGCCACCAATGGATAACTATATTAGTTGGAAAAACACCGTAGAGAAAGGAGGACTTATGAATCCCCTCTTCCTCCTTGGGAGGGCTCCTGAGTTCCCTAATGGAGAGATATTCTTACAATGGTAAACAAGAAATCAAATGATGAAGAAATCAAAGCCTATTCCCTCAAGAGGTGAGTGGAATGGCCTATTGGAATGTTGCTAGAATGATCCAAGGAGAAAAGAGGATTCTCAAGGGAGGATTGAGGCAGCATAACAATAATATGGAAATCTTAAATTCTTAGTGCACCAATGGCCTCCATGTATAACATGTCTTCAAGGAAATATTCAACTGGTTCTTGTTGTGAACAAGGGGACCTTTAGGGCACCCTTTGGTCCTTGACTAGCCCCCCATTCAGATTCATCTCAGATTTGAGGGTCAAATCAAGTTGGGAGCTGGTCCATAAGTGGTTGAGGGGACGACAAGAACCATAAATGTGTTTTTCATAGGAGTGCGAGGCTTTTATCGTACACAGTCACGCATATGGCACATTGTGTGCTCTATGGGTTTCTTTGGCCCGCGCACTGTGCACGTGCTTCCTTTAGTGAGTTAGCGCATGTCAATTTTTTTCCAATTGTATAGTTTTTTCCTCTTGGAAATGCATTTTGGTACTTCAGGTGAACTAATAGGTGTTTGGAACTCATGTATTTCTGTAATCATTTGTGTGCAATGTTGCGGACGAAATTTCAGTGATAACATATGTCCCCTGATGTGTGAGGTTAGGAGCATACGTATATCTGAAATACATCAATGTTTATTCTACTGAGAGTACCATTGTAATGAAGAGTGTTGATAAGAACTGCAAAAGAGATATTTTCGGAGGAAGAGGGGAAACCGTGGGACCCAAATCTGTCTCTAGGGAGAAAAAATAAAATCTGTATACAAACAAGGAGGGCATGCCCCATGCTTGTGTCATGTAACTCAAAAATGTAAGATAGTAAATGAAGTTGTATGCTAATGTATATAACTGATGCACCCTCGGGGGTGGTTTGATAATGGCACATGGCAAGTCTGATGGTGAACATACTCTGAAAAGAGGCAAGGACACCTATAAGAAGTGTCGATGACTCGTAGGCATTGATGGCCTAACAAATTTAGAGATCTTCGGTTGGTATAAAACAACTGCAATAGTCACAAAGACCCATCGTAACATGATATTTTGCTGAAATCGAATGTTATGGGGGCCAACAACATCAGAGAGAAATGATGGTTCTCTCTGTGTCATTCGAGACTCCTCATTGTAAAGGTAATGAGAGTCAATATATTGTCACCCTTCCGGAAACTGTGTTGATGTCGACAGACAGGGAGACGTGACTCCAAGAAGCAAAGGGCTTCATGAAATCCATGAGATAAGATTAGGAACTAATAGGGAACATGAACGAAGTCAAGATGCAGTGAGACTCAAGACTTCCCTTGGTTGGGGGTATGTTTGAAGGATGATTGGCAACAACCATAAAACTATATTTAGTGTCAGGGGGATGACTAGACATGGGGTTAAATTGTGCCAGAGGTGTGACAAAGTGGACAAACTCAGAGATCAAGGGTACATGTATTGTGGGATACTCAGGGTTTATGGACGATTTTAGTTAGTGGATGCCCCAACCAAGGGCGACATGGGTTGCGTTTCCAGAAAAAGAAGTTCGTCAAGGGTGACGACAAAAAGCTAAGTAAATGATGGAAACAAAGGATTTTTACAATTACCAAATAAATAAATAAATAATAATTTGTGATGAGTGTACAGATACAGAAACGGGTGCCCAATGCAAGGTGGCTCGGCCTCTGAGGGCGCAAGTTGCGTGGAGAACTGGTGGAGGGTGGGGGGCCCATGGGTGGGTTTCTATATGAGGTAAATGAATGGAGGTAAATCTACAGATGGGAAAACTGAGTGTGGATGAAATGGAGGGTTAATGATACTGTGGAGGTGCAGTAAAAAAAAAGATGAGATAACCTGGGAGTCCATTGGGAAATCTAGCAAAATGATGAGAAGGAGTATGTGGATTATTCTCGGAAATGCGTAAGACTATCAAGCCTCCCATCCCTAGGGGGTGAAAGCAGCATGAGTGTCAAAGTACCAAGGGAAACTATGAATGGGACAACTCATGTGGGGGAGAGTACTATCGGGTGACTGTACCAAAATGCATCATAGGTGATTGTACTACAGAGCCAGATGTAGGGACCCTAAAGGTGAATGTCGTAGGGTGTGACTGGTGAATGCAATTGATATTCAGAAGGAATAATTACATGTCAGTGTCAAACATATACTTGAAGGAGTTGCACTGAGTTTTCATGACCGAGTAACTGCACACATGAAAACCGAATACCCGACGTGAACAATATCTGAAGATAAAGAACATATAACAATTATTTGATAAAATTTGAACATGAGCATGCGTACCTGAATGTGGAGTGAGAAAAATGATCCTCTGTGGAAAAGTGCAGATGATCTCCCGGAGAATGTGAATGTGTATATGGTTAGATCAAGATCTCGTGGATGAGAACGGATCGAAAAATGGAGGCTTTGGGTGCCTGTAACAGAGTGTGGATGTTTGGGAGAAAGGGCCTATATATAGATGGTGGGCCCACAATGCCACCTCATTTGCACTGACATTATTGGGGATATGGCGAGAGTGTTGTGAGGTGTTTTGGAAAATTACAAGATCTTGGGGCTACCGATTAGGCGGGTGAAAGACCTCTTGTGGGAGGAAAAGTGCTCGATGATGGAGCGTATTCCAAGGGAAATAAGGGTAGTCAGTTCCAGGGATGATTTTAAGGATGGAAATTTATTTTAAAATGTATAAACCTTGGCGAATATTACTAATCCTTCATATGTCAACTATAAATGTTTGGCGATATGTTTTTAAAAATATTCAAATTTCTAAGTACTTTATATAGTTTTTATAAAATTTTGGCGATTTTTAAGGTAAAATAATTTTCTCCTATAGAATTTGGGCGAATAATTTTTAAAATAGCAAATCTCGTTTTTGGAAAAACCATGGAAAATTAGCCCATGAGCGAAATTTAGCCCCTAAAATCATCCATGGTCAGTTCCTCCAAGATATCTTTGTCGCAGTGGAAAATGAGAGAATATAAAGGATCATGGTAGATGGTAGGGGGAACCATCAATGGGTAGGTGTTATTGTCCTCAAGTGGTGAGGATGTAGATGGGATATTGCAACCATGTTGTGAGGGCTCGCTTGACATAAAACAAATGTCTAGACACTATGGGGGATGAACTGTGGTAGGGGGTAACATTTCTTTTGGGAAATGAATCGGAGAATTGGGAGGATTTGGGGGAATATCCTCAGATAGTCTATCCATGAACCATGGAGGGATGGGAAGTGACTCAGGTTCAGGGGAGGTGATGTGAAAAGTATCTGGAGAAGGGATCGGGGGAGTTACTTGCATCACATGAGGTGAGATGTTTGAATTATTTTGAATAAGGGTTACTTGACGACGTCGGTATTCAATGATCAAAGGACACTGGTATGTGAAATGAGAAAGTGAGTCACAAAGAGAGCAAGGGCATCTTAGCTATTCGGTGACTGAGGTCGAGACATAATGGATTTCGGTGACATGGGTACCCGAAGGTATTGGTGGAGAGGGATCTTGCTGAAATTTTTTGCGTACCTCTGTTAGCGTCTTTCGAAACTAAGGTAGCACTGGGAAATGATGAGTGAAGTGGCCATACTCCGAATAGATGGCACACGTGAATTTGGTTCACATCCCTTTACTGCCTGTAGTAGGGGACATTGTGGTAGTACTAGGTGTGCTTGGTGAAGTGGTGAACGATGGGGTTTCTCGAGGGAGTTGAATCCGATTGTGTAATTCAGGAAGAGAAGGACATATATTAGTGGGGTGTCCCTCTCTTTCACATAGTGCACAAGGAGGTTGAACTCAGGGAGGAAGTGGAGTGGTGGGATCTTTCTTCTTCCATCTACCCCCAGTCATAGAAGTGGTGATGGAAAGTGGCGGTGAGGGTGGTGTGTCATGATTTAGTACTGGAATCTGCATCAGGATTCCCTTTAATTGAGGAGGGAGGGATGGTTGAGGAATCATCGCGGGAGGGTGTAAATACCATACAGATATGGCGAGCACCATGTTGGGAAGGGTAAGTGTCACAACTACCTAAAATGCTTGTACTCTCGGTGGGGGGTAGAAGAAGGGAATCAGAGTGATGGCTTGGGGGATTATCTCCCAAACTGGGATTTTCTCCTGGGGGAGGGGGAAATCGGGGATAAGTGGTTTAGTAGGGTTCTCAGGTAATCCCTGAGGTAGAATTTCTTCAACTAGTGGAACATCAAGGTGGGGAGAGGCCTCAGTGGGAGGTATGGTGTCTCTAGTGTCAGTTCCATTAGAATATACGACACACACTTCTGATGAAGGGTGTATGAGAAGTGCTTCTCCATGGTATGCCCCCAACAAGGATGCATCCTTCAAAATTTTCGGGCCCATATCCATGAGTGGATAAGCATCAAAACTGGTGTGGATAAGAGGTAGGATGTTATTGATGTTGGCGAAGTGGTTAGGCTCATAATGTGAAACTTGGTCAATGGTGATGATTTTCCCATTGTGGGGGAACATCATCGTTCGAAACATAGAAGAGTATACTACCTTCATAGTGTACATTTAGCTACGTCTAAACAATATGTTGTAATCGAGCAGGGCGTCGATAACCTAAATGTCGATAAGGATGGTTTTTCCCCCGAGTTCCACTGGGACATTTTGAAAGATCCCTTCAGGGGAGGATCGTCGACCATCGTTAGCTCTTAAAGTGATGGAGGATGGTACTAGCTCAGGGGATCCAAGTTTTTTCCATACAGTTTTGGACATGATTCATGTGGATGCACCTTCATCAATGATACACTGATGAACCATGATGTTTTGAATATTGACTGGTATCTGGAAAGCTACCAAAGCGGGGAGATGAGGTCCCCCACTATCTAGATCAAATATGAAGAGTCTAGTATCAACTGGGTCGACTGCCCCCAAGGAAGAAAGCAAGTATTTTCATTGAGTTGGACAGGTTTGGAGGACTTCCAATATAGACATGGTGGCAAGATATTGCACCAAGTCATTGACCAAACTGTAATTGTGTGTTGCTCTAGCCTGAGGGTTGTTGACATTCCGTCGTAACATAATGTGAGGGATACAATGGCGGGTTCAGTGTTAGGGCGTGGAATCATCAAGGGTTTTCTGGTTGTAGATGGAGTTGTTTCTACAGTGGTGGGAGTAGATTCAGAGGGTGTGATGTATTGACGACTGCGTGTTTGCAGAAGAATTTATTCTTCGCTAGTGAGGAGGATATTGCGATCCACCGGATTGCTAGGGATTTGATACTGTCCCATTTGTGGTGGGACAGGATGTACCTCATGTTGGATATTCATCACACCTTGGTGTGGAGTAGGGTTTTGAAACACGGCCGGGTGTGGTTGTTGCAAATACTATTGTGGGGTCTGTTGAGGGGCAGGCGACGCTGGAGGATGTGGCGCGTTCATGGACTCTTTCATCCATTTGAAGTCAACAATTTGGGGGAAATGGTGAGTATAATGTCCATGCTCACCAAAAATAGCACAAGGGAGTTTTGTCCATAGGTTGTTGTTGTTGTTCCTCCCTTGGCGTTTGTTGCTATTGTCCCCTTGGGGGTTCTGGTTACCCTGATTCTGGTTGCCCCCAACAGGTTGGCTTTGTTGGGGGTTATTTCCTCCTGGTCCTGGTTTATTATTGTTTCAGTTTTTTCCTTTCTTTTTGGCATTATTCGGTTGGTGGGATGGATTTTTCGTATTCAACTGTTCAAAAGTATGAAATTTTTGAATGGGAGAGGGATGAAAAAAGTTAACTTTGGCATGTGGTTTTCCATGTGGAGGAGTAACCAGTTGTGGAGGACCAAGAAATGGAAAATACAGATTGTTTTGTGGCAACGATCCATAGGGCCCATAGGAAGGCGAAGAGATTTCACTAGTGCCTAGGTTATATGTTGAGGTAGAGGGGGAACCTGAACTTGGTTAAGAAGTCGGGTGCATGATGGGTGTCGGCAAGGGTCCACTCATGGGTGGAGGGGGAGAAAAAAGATATCGTTGTTGGTAAAGGGGAGGATGGTAATAAGGTGGTCCTCCACATATCAGTGGATATTGGGGTGTCCCGCACATAGGTGGTGGTTCGATGTATGGGTTGTGGTGTGTTGTGGTACCAATCAATCCATCTATCGCATGAGACATCCCAGGTTTGTCATGGCTGAATGGTACGAGTCTCGGTGCATCAAGTATTATTGTGTATAAGTAACCCAACTGAGCATAAATGAGGTCATATTGTTGAGCTTTGTTGATGGATTCCTCTTCGGATTGGGGGAAGGTGGTTGCCAAATCTTTGGCAAGTATTGAGATGAGTGATTTTAGAAACCAATCAAGATGTTGTTCTTTGGTGGTTTCTGCTTTACATAAACTACGGTGTCACCGCCATTCATGAATGTGGTCATCAATATGCGTAGCTGAGGTTTGTTTTCACTCAGAGAGAAGTTCTAGACCAGTGTCATGACGAACTGGTAGTTGAAAGAAGGCCAAGGATTCAAAAGTCACATGGGACCCTGATTTTTCGTCCACATACCATTTGGTTGATGGACCAGTGAGCGTGCATTGAAACAACCTTAAGAGGATGGAGTCATCCATGATGTTGTTTGAAGAGCACCATAAGTGGAAGGTCATGACATGGTTGGCATGATCTTCCCTCGATTTTCCTTCAAAATTGGGAATGTCTAAAGGTAGTTTGGTAGGCATATTGGGCCATGTGGAGTCATGCAATATATGATCATTCGTGAGTTTACTCAAATCAGGAATGTTAAGGGATGCCAAATATGGCACGGGGGGTGGTGGTAAAGGATTAGTTCCAGCCATGGTGTGAGCAGGTAGTGGACCTAACCCTTGAGGGGGATTTGATGGGGTTGTATTTCTCCCTTGAGAAGGAGATATAGTGGATGGATGGCCTTGGGAATTGGACCCAAGTAAAGTGGAACCAAGCAAAGTTGATCCCAAAATAGTGGCACTCATGGGGGTGTGAGATGGTTGAGTCAGTGAGTTGGCAAGACTAGGAAATCCTCCTAGAATAGGAGGGAGATTCTACAAGCGTCTGGAACGACGGGGATTCTGTGGGTCCCCTATGATGTCCGACTAGGAAAGTGAATGTGTGAAAATGGCGATGAGAGCAATGAATGAACAAGAGACTTGTATAATTTGGACCTTCAAAATATAACTCACAATTGCATGTAATCACATGAGCATCATACATAAATCAACTATAAATAAACATACATGTGGGTAAGTGTATTTTTTCCACGTGGGAGAACAAAGAAAACAAATTCTCATGTCTTACCAAGACGTATCGTCCTTCCTCTCAAAATAACACTGGACCTTCCAAGAGCACTCAATAGTGGGGTCTGAAGCCACCAGAAGAGGAACTAGTGAAGGATGAAGTAATCAATTATAATGAGGGGTAGAGGGTGCATATCCTGAAAGAGCTGGCGATATTTCCCAATAGCCACACAAAATCCGATCAAGGTGCAATTGCAGCCCACAATTTCCACATGGGTAGATGTCCTAAATTTGGTCACTAGGTACCTCGGTCAAAGTGCGACATTTAGATTTTCGGCCTCCGAAATGGGTCACGGGCTGGATCCCTTCCAAGAGTTGGGTGACTCAAGGGGGGACGCACTGAACAACAGGACCTCAGCCTTTGACCCTTCACAGGTATCTCTCTGCCTTATGGTGTAGGAACACTTGACTTGGAGGATTTAAAAGTTCCCTATTTGTCAACTTCTAAGGTTTGAAAATGTGAGAACCAAATAACGGGGGGTTATTTGGATGCCTACCCCTGAGATCCTACCTAGAATAAAAACATTATTTTGACACCTCCTGTGGAGGAAAGCTTAGTGATTTTTTAGAAAAAAATTTAGATGTGGTGGGCTGAGAGATTGGGGGTGTGAACCAATCTCGTTTGAATTAAGTGGGCGTGGATAATTTCTTCAAGAAATAGTGGGACGTTTCAGAATTCCTTTGGAGAAGACCTACTTCAACCTCCAAAATTCAAGATGGAAATTATGTGAGTGAGGAGTGACTTTTTGTGTGAGAAAGTGAACAAATGTTCCAAATTTTAATAAGTTAGGTGTGAATTTGCAACATGTGGACTTCCTATGGTCCTTACAAATCTTGGTTACCTATCTTTCTAGATGTCATTGGTACAACCTTGCAGAATTTTAAAATCCCTAAAGAACTAGAATGTGGACATATGGGTCCTTACCAATCCTTTAAACTCCCTAATGTTGTTTACACTAAGAAAGATTTGAAAAACTATCCTAGATTGAAAGCATGTGGTCATGTATGGGCCTGTTACTGTGATCTTTAAACTCCCCTAGTGATGTAAACTAGGAAAGTAATTTCAAGAAACTATCCTAACGTTTGCAACATGTGTTCATGTATGGGCCCTTACAAATTTAAGATGATTTCAAAAAGAAACTAAGAGGAACCCTAGGGGGGATTTGTCCTCTCCTAAAGATTTTGTTAAGGGAGATGAAATGTCTCCTTAACCACCTTTCTGATTCTCAAGATCACTCTATGGTGTGAGAGAAGAGCATACTCAATGATTAAAGTTGATTTCTACTCCCAATGCAAGTGTTTTTATATGTGATAGCAAATAATATCAACTTAACTTTTACAAACCAAACAAGTCATCCATGTGGAAACTAAAGCAAAAGAGGAGAAATATGGTTCTTTTTACCCCCTAAGTGCCTATGTTTGACTAACCTTTCATATGGGAAAAGAATCTAAGTGGAGTGCATTTACAAATTGCATGAAATAAAGATTTTGAAGGCTAGGGGCCTTCAAATCATCACAAAAACTCTTACAATTTTGAAACTATGGAAAGCTGTGTAGGTTATAGTTCAGACAGATGCATAGTGGGCGCACAGTGTGCAAAATGCGTAGAGAATAGAAGACCTTTTGGCGCACAGTGCACAAAATGTGCATAAAACATAAATACTTTGGGCGCACAGTTCATAGAGTGTGTGTCTGTGGGCTGAAATACCCGCGCACGTCCTGATACACGTCGGGGGGGATTTTGAATGAAATTATCCTCCTCCAGCGCCAAACTAAGATCTTAACAGGTAAGGCTAGGCCGGTTTTGGTGCATGCAAGGCAAATGGGTCAAAAATAAGTGCTCTCAAAGCCCAAATAGGGAGGAAATTGATACCTTATCCCCAGTATGGTCACCAATCTATTATGTTTGTTTCGTCATTTGGGTGAGCAAAACAAGGGAACTTGCAAGTCTAGTTGGCCATGCTAAACAAGACATAGGTTAGTGCATGAGTTAAAAAATCCAAGAACATGAAATAAACAAATAAAAAAACTAAAAAAAAACTAAGGAAATAAAACTAGAGTGCATAAGAAACTTTGAACCAAAAACAATCAACCAAATGACCAAGATTATGCCACCAATGGATAACTATATTAGTTGGAAAAACACTGTAGAGAAATGGGGACTTATGAATCCCCTCTTCCTCCTTGGGAGGGCTCTTGAGTTCCCTAATGGCGATATCTTCTTACAATGGTAAACAAGAAAGCAAATGATGAAGAAATCAAAGCCTATTCCCTCAAGAGGTGAGTGGAATGGCCTATTGGAATGTTGCTAGAATGCTCCAAGGAGAAAAGAGGATTCTCAAGGGAGGATTGAGGCAGCATAACAATACCATGGAAATATTAAATTCTTAGTGTACCCATGGCCTCCATTTATAACATGTCTTCAAGGAAATATTCAACTAGTTCTTGGTGTGAAAAAGGGGCCCTTTAGGGCACCCTTTGGTCCTTGATCAACCCCCCATTCAGATTCAGCTAAGATCTGAGGGTCAAATCAAGTTAGGAGTTGGTCCATAAATAGTTGAGGGGCCAACAAGAACCATAAATGCGTCATTCATAGGAGTGCGCAATTTTTCTCGTACATAGTCACACATATGGTGCATTGTGCGCTCTACGGGCTTCTTTGGCCCATGCACTGTGTGCGTGCTTCCTTTAGTGAGTCAATGCATGTCAATTTTTGCCCAATTTTATAGTTTTTTCCTCTTGGAAATGCATTTTGGTGTTGCATGTGAACTAATAGGTGTTTGTCACTGATGTATTTATGTAATCATTTGTGTGCAATGTTGCAGATGAAATTTCAGTGATAACACAGATCATGGGTCGATTAAACACTGTGGAAAGGAATCAATCTTCCCCCAGAACTCAGTTTTCTAGACAACAGAGAGATGCCACAGGTTGGAAGCCAAGGCCTCAACAAGAGGAAAAGGATCTTGACACATTAAACCTGGTTGGAATGGTCAACACAGAAGAAACACCATGGTGTTCTCCATGTCAAGAACCTCACCGAGAGGATGAATGTCCCCGACAAGATGAAGACTTCATGATAGTATGAACTTCATGGATATGATCTACAACTTCCAAGAGGAAGAAGTCACACTGGAACAAATTAATGAGTCCAAAATAAAAGGGGCAAGAGAGGGACGAATCTGGGTGTTAAATCAGTTGACAGATGATCAAATAAAGGAATTAAGGAAGATAGAATTTGTGGCATACACTAGAAGAAATAAGGCTTCAATTCCGCCATCACAACCTTCTACTCTACCTTAGTCGGAAGCAATCGCTCCTCCCCCATATACAGAGAAGATGGTCCTGCTACTTCCACATCCAGTACATGAGTTACTTCCAAAACCAACTCTCATAGAAGACAAGATTCAATTGAACATAGACGTTGTAGCCATGTTTGTGAAGTTGAATATGATTGTCCCTATAACATAGATGTGCAAAATTACTTTTGTGATGAGGAAAATCTTGAGGTTATTATAGATATCAATTGAGAAGGATGACCCTATAATCATCTTGAACACCATGTATCTTTATCGACAAAGGGACAATAACCCTCCCTTCTATATTTCTTTGGGCATGAATGACCTCTGCTTAAAAAATTGTATGTTGGACTCTGGGGCCTCACCAAATGTCCTGTTGTTGAAGGTGATTGAGAAACTTGGATTAAATATGACTTGAACATATGGGAATGTTTGTGGAATTGATTCTAAGAGGGTCAAGGTTTATGGACTATGTGAGAATGTTGAAGTCTTCCTGATTGATTTTTTGTATATCAGCCTCCTTATAAACATAGTAGTGAATGGTGTTTCAGATGCTTGGGGGATGCTATTATAAAGGAGTTGGTATTCTTACCTTGGAGGTTTTCTTAGCATGGATATTAACCATTCACACATTCCCATGGGGGATGGAACCTTTGAGATTTTATATAGTTGAGAGCGGGATGACAAGCATGTTGTGGAGCCCAACGATCCTAATTACACAAGTGAGTGTGAGTTCGATGAGGTTCCAGATACCATTGAGCATTATACATGAGACTTACCTTTCATGCAAGAGAAATACATAGATACACTACTCCCAAGGATAGATGAGTACAAAGAAAATCTTGCAAAGTTCCAAGGGAAAGAACCAGGGTCCATCCAGATATTGAAGCAAGAAGATAGAGAAAGCAAAGAACATGGCAAAGCCATCAAATATGCAATCAATACATGAGCTCCTTCCTAACCTTACATCGATAATATACCTTACATAAACCACAGTGAAGGAAGTCTTGCATTCATGTGGGACAAGAGGAAGGGAAAGCCTAAATATGACTAGAAGGATGTCAATGCTTGGCTTGGCCCTTACATTATCAAGAAAAACTCTAAGAAAGAGAAGTACTACTTGACAAACTTGGATGTGAGAAAGATGTCATTACCAGTGGATGGGTCTCTTCTTCAACCCTACATTCAGGGCACTTGACTTCTTCGGGGCCCAGGCCCCAGGTAAGTAGGTAGGTCATCTTTCTTTCCTTTCATTTGCATATTTATTTCTCATGGTAGTTTAGCTGCATTTAATTTTTCATTTTTCTCTACTTGCGTATTTCTTTCATCATATTACATGTTTAGTTTAGAAATTTTTGAAAAAAAAATAAATTTCTTTCTAGATTAGTTTTCAGTTTTGGTTTTGATATATATGGATAAAGGGTGGTAGAACCACCCTAGATTTTATAGTTTTATGTTTTTGTGTAAGAACAAGTCCACCAAGAGATGTTGTGGTTCTCATGCACTCTACGGTTAGTACATGTCCCCAATTAGGATCCATATGTTATCCCCAACTCTTAGGGATAACTAAGGAGATGATGCCTCGAGGCCATCGGGTTGCAGTCATGGAGTACCGAGAGACAACTTGACTAGTAGTGTCCACTTGCATAGACAAAGAACCACCTAGCCACCATAGGTCCAGGTTCATCACAACGGTATCCACCACATCAACTAGCTTCCAAAAGACATTAGGTCTTTCTCCATGAGGTACAATCTAGGTATCATGGTGAGTGTCATTTCAATATTTGAGGTATTTAAGTTTTTTTTCATTTAAAATTGCTTTTGATTATCTAACGTTTGCTTGGAAATTATGTTCTTTTCCTTGTTTCACTTTGGTGGTTGACATTGCACCCTAGTAAGTGGACCACCCTTAGGGATATGTTTTCTACTGGGAGTTCCTCTTGATGAGTCATCGTGCCATTCCCGACCATACTTGTCACTTTCCACACTCCATCCCATCATCTCCTTACCTTTTGGGATTTTCAGGTGTACTGGCCCAAGAAGGGATTGTCCCTCATTTCATGGGAAGAAGGGGATGAAGGCCCAGAGGCTTATAGTTGGAAAAAGATAAAATCCAATCATGAACCTTTAATATGATCGCCCAGGGATCCTGAGGAAAATGAAATGTCTCTTGTAAGAAATTGATGGGACCCATAAAATGATTAATACAAAATGCCAACAAAGGTAGAGCATGTGTGGGCACTGTTTTTCATGCTTAGGTAGAATCCCCACACATGAATTCAACTTGGGGAAGCATGCTGTGACCAACGTAGAGTCAAGGTGGACATTAATTTTCATGCTTAGGTAGAATCCCTACCTTGGCTTCAACTTGGAAACATCTTAAAAAGACAAAAGGAAATAAATGGGCTTGGAAAAAGGTTGCATTGAAAACGAAGGTGCATCACACCCTCTATAAAGGCACCCATGAATGAGATACTAT
>SNQJ01S0029751.1:0-13550 GCA_010110895.2 Picea sitchensis
CTGGATATTTATATGAACTATTATTTCATCCACAACAACCTTCCCTACAATGTTAGGAATCTAGTGCAGATCCGATTGGGGATATCTTTCACTTTTTAGGTGAGACAGGAAAATACGTTTTGAAAGTTCCTTCAGTATTTTTATGTACTTTTATTTCATAGGTCATTCCAACCATAATTTTGGTTTCGGTGTATAAATCCATAATCTAATTTTAGTAGTAGAAAGTTTGTTTATTTTTTTCAATAAGAAAATTTCTCCATTATATTGATATATAATGTATTCTCAAAACAGATTTTATAAAAGCAGCTGAAGAGGTTGTTGATGATAGTGATGCAACTTTACTCTGTTGTCGTCTCTCGACCATGAGGGTGGAAAATTCAAAGAAGAGAGCAGGAGTTATTAGAATTAGAAAAAACGGCAAGGAAGCTGTCCAGACTAGTAAAGAAAAACAGATTTCTATTTTAGAAAAGAGTTAGGAAAAGTGGGAGGCCCTCATGCCCATCTATCCAGTTATTATAAGATATGATACCCACTTTTTTCTGGAAAACAGCTTTTGATAAATGGTCTGTTGATTTGTTATGAGTATGTAACTACGTTTTTTGAAGTCAATAATAATCCTAGTCCCTTGGAGTCCCCTCAAATTTATCCATTACAATATAGATGTTTACCCATTGAAATAATATGAATCTTTACTCATGCACTTAATCTTTTATTTAAAAAAAATATGTTATTTAAAAAAAAAAAACTATGTTTCAACAACCTATTCAGTCTATAACTTAATAAATTATATATAACATAAAATATATCACTCACCATCTATTTTACCACAACTATGTTTCTATAGCTTTATCCTATATAACATAAATTACATTATTTAATTTTTTATTTTAATAATTATACATAATATAAATTATATATTTATTTTATTATAATGATAATTGCTATAACTATAAACATATAAGGTAAAAATATATTTGTGCATTCTTAAATCTATAAACATACAAGGTAAAAATATATTTGTGCATTCTTAAAACGATTTAAGGTAATCATTCCACAACTCAAATAATAATAATTTATAAAAATGTTTTAATGGAGTATTATAAAAACTAATAATTAANTATATATAACATAAAATATATCACTCACCATCTATTTTACCACAACTATGTTTCTATAGCTTTATCCTATATAACATAAATTACATTATTTAATTTTTTATTTTAATAATTATACATAATATAAATTATATATTTATTTTATTATAATGATAATTGCTATAACTATAAACATATATAACTATAAACATATAAGGTAAAAATATATTTGTGCATTCTTAAATCTATAAACATACAAGGTAAAAATATATTTGTGCATTCTTAAAACGATTTAAGGTAATCATTCCACAACTCAAATAATAATAATTTATAAAAATGTTTTAATGGAGTATTATAAAAACTAATAATTAAATTGAAATATTATAATTATGAAACTTCTAAAAATATTTTAAATAAAAAATTTAAAAATGTGATTGTATAAAAATTTGTTGAGTTAAATTATATATATAATGTGTTTTTATACAATCTGAGTGGGTCTAATGGTTAAGAACATGTGTTTTTTCAAGGGATTTATCTTTTCATGTATGATCACTATATGTTCTCTATATATGGAACACTCATCATTGTAATAATTCATCCAATACAATATCATCTCATATAGAAAAATCAACACCCTTGTCCTACAAACAAGAGAATTTCATACACTAATGTAGTGTCTAACTTGATTGTGACCTTAAAAATAAATTATTATATATATATATATTCAACTCAACTCATATTGACTTAACTTAATTAAGTTGATATTAAGTTTATTTAATATAATTGAGAAATTTAAAGTAATATGTAATTTTGATTACAAGGGTTTAACATATTTTTGAATTAATTAAAGAATAATGCAAGAGAGATTATTCCTGATTATTTACCTTTTACATTGTTTTAGAGAAAGACTAATATTTCTACCAAAGTTCATGAAATTACATAATTTTGTAATAAAAATTAAAAAAATCCATTATGTTGCGTAAATATGGTAAGTGTTAATCAATATATTGATTTCACATTGATATAAAAAACCTAATTCCCGATTCGAACTGCCTAAGTTCCAAAGAAGTACGAGAGAAACCATTCTAAAAATATGAATGAAGTATTAGTGTGACAATTAATTTGTATGCCTTATTTCTCTTTCTAAAGGTGTCACGAGAATAATAAACTATACATTTTCTCTTTGGAAAGGTGTCACGAGAATAATAAACTATACATTTGGGAGTACGTGAATCTGTAATGGAAAGAGAATGTTTCAAGAATGTTGTTATCGTGGTCGACAAAGTTATAAGAGAGCTTGATTATCTGACTAGGTGATAAGAACAAAAGTATATGGAAATTTTGGACATTTTCAGTATATGTAAATAATTATATATTTTATATAATGAGAAATGTTTAGTTGGAAAAAAAAAAAAAAAAAATCTATTTTGATATTTTGATTGATTTGTAGGGAAATTCAACTTTCCTTTCATCATAATGTATGATTTATTTTATGCATTTTATTAATTTATATGATAAAAGAATGTTTTATAATANAGAGAATGTTTCAAGAATGTTGTTATCGTGGTCGACAAAGTTATAAGAGAGCTTGATTATCTGACTAGGTGATAAGAACAAAAGTATATGGAAATTTTGGACATTTTCAGTATATGTAAATAATTATATATTTTATATAATGAGAAATGTTTAGTTGGAAAAAAAAAAAAAAAAATTCTATTTTGATATTTTGATTGATTTGTAGGGAAATTCAACTTTCCTTTCATCATAATGTATGATTTATTTTATGCATTTTATTAATTTATATGATAAAAGAATGTTTTATAATATGACTTATAAATCAAGATGCATGGAGATTTTAAGTTAAATTATTATTTGATTAAAAAACTATATGTCTGTTCCAAGTTAGATTGTTATTTTATTTAAATTTTATTGTTATTTTATTTAAATTTCCTAAAAAAAACTATATTTAAAAGTTAGATTGTTATTTTATTTAAATTTTATTTAAAAACTATATGTCTATCTAAATTAGATTATTATTTTATTTAAAAAATATATGGATGAACATATTATTATGGATAATTATATTTATGATATAAATTATTATAATTAAAAAAAAATTACATATATTAATTCATAATCTATGAAATCATGATAAAAATTTCAAAACATTAATGTGGTGAACCCCAAAATTTGAACATGAAAATACATTTTCAAGAAGCATGCATACATTATCAAATGAATTCAACATAAAACAATTAATTAATAATACATTTCTACAACAATTAAAATTGAATGAATATAATAGTTTATTAATAAAAATAATATATAATTTCATCCTTATTACCATCACAAATCCATCCCTCTTTGGATTGTACACAACCTATAAGTACTCAAGCTTACAAATTAATAGATAAATACCCTTTAGCGTTATGTGGGAATAAATTTATACAAAAGATATAGAAAGAGATTCCCCAATCATCCAAATCAAGTTTTTATTTTTAAATATTAATGGATGCTTCCTTATGTGAAACCCATTTTATTTTAAATATTAATGGATGCTTCCTTATGTGAAACCCTTATATGTTATGGATCAATCATGTTTCCCTTTCTCTTTATTCTTTTTAGTGTTGTTGAAGCCAAAACATTCTTCCGATTGGTCACCATTTGCCACACTTTGACTAACTTGTGTTGAAGTAATATCCTTCATGTATCATTCATATAGTGTTTAGGATTTTGTTGTAGTTTCCCCAATATGTGTAGTCAATACTTTATGATGTTTTTCCGATAGTAGTTTAGGGAAACTAAAAACCTTTCTTGGTTATAAAGGATCAATGTCATTTGGTTCATTCTTTGGATTTCCCAAATAATATTGTTTAAGACTATTTTCATTAATGATCGGAAAGCTTCAATCATTTCATTTCATAGGATGCAGGATCTTCTTCATCCTATGTTATTAGGCGATCGATACAAATAATACAGTGGTATTATTTGAATATTTTATTAATTTCAAGGGTAGCGGAAGTATGTAGTTGAGACATTCTAGGTGGATTCCACACTAATGCAATAGGTTAATGATCATTTTTTCTTGTTTGGGATCTAAACTCCCTAACCCCTAACATAGGTAGAATAATATGTTTTGTATGTAATAAAGGTTGACATTAGTAAATACGACTTAGATAATAATGTGAACAAGTCTAATGTAAGAAGAATTAATAGAAGTTTTCACTTCTAGATTGTTCTTTTGAAGATAGAATTAGTATAAATAGGAGTAGAAGGCATGATAAAGTCTTGTCTTGAGAATTATTGTAATATATCTTTGCTTTGTTGGAGATTTCACCTTCGAAGAGGCAAGTGAACTTGGATTTCTATCAATAAATGTATCATTTTTTGTGTTCTTATTCTCTCTATTTTGTTGCTCCATTGGTAATTGTTGTAATATTTATGTTTCATATTTATATAATATATATATGGTACCTTACAAGCGGTATTAGAGAACTTTCCTCTACAAAAATTGTGGGATTTTTTTTTTCCAGAGTAGATATGTGCAATGTCATCATCTTTAAAGAATAAAGATATGTCGTTTAGCAGTTAAAGCAAAGACTCTACACATAGGAAATACATACATTTTCACGAGTTACTCGAAACAAATGTTTCGCCTTGTTGGAAAAGTTTGTAACGAGTAGTACCGCATCAGACATAATTTGTACAAGAACATCACTCCCACATATTTTCAGGTATATCATGAATCTCGTAGGTCTCTTGAAACTAGCTCTAGATCAATGGATCAACTTCTTGACTGCTATAGAGACACCAAAAATAACAATTGAGAAGATACTCTCTAGTACCTAGGTAATCAAGTAGTATAGCTAAGGGTATGGTCAAGCCTCCTTAGTTGGTGCCTTGAGATATTGGGGAGAGTACTATTGTTCAACCCCACACATATATGAAAGAGTTATAACATAGGGAAAACCATTTTCTGTAGGCACCCTGAAAACCCTAACCCTTGGGAATGGAATAGAATATAAAAGGAATAGAAGGGAATTTTTTTCACGCAACCCTTCCTCATGCATCCTAGTTTTGAAATTCCTACACAATTTTCCCTATTAATAATTTGGGCATTCTTTCACTAAAGCATTCTTCAGGCCAAAGTATCACTCCACAAGAGTAAAAAGAAAAAAGAGCATTGGTCCCACCCACACTCTTATTTGAGACCTATCCCACTTGAATCCTCTCTTTTCCTTAATCATAATTGTACCTATCACTTATAATTTTTTATTTTTTTTCAGTGGACGCATCCACCCTTTCTAACAACCTTATTTTCCACCTATTTGATTGGATTCCTCTATTTGCATTGATCGTAGTGGTACCCTTCACTAGTAACCCCTTTTGAGTCTGAACCCCCCAACCCCAACCCTGTTGTTTCCCTTGACCACAACCCACACCCACAACCAAGAACTCGAAAAATGCCTCAATTCCATGTCATCTGAGATCTCCATGACCCAGAAGGAAATGAAACAAATCAATGAAAATATTTCTACCATCATTTCTTCCATTCATTCCACCATTCATTCCTCCATAGAGGCCAAAATTGAAGACATGAAAAAGGACATCAATGCCCACATGGACTGCCAACTTGAATCCTTTTCTACCAAGATTAGTAAATTAATGAATCCGTCAAGAGGCCCTACCTCAATTGAATAACCTTTTCAACCAGAAGGCATTTCTTCCTCTAAATCCCAATATTTTCAGTCTAACCACCTTCATTGTGAACTGCTCGTTCCAAGAGTCAAGGTGAACACATTGGATGGCTCAGATCCCATAGGTCGGGTCACTTAAATGGAACATCATTTCTCCTTGCATGACATTAGTAATGAGTTGGCCAAGATATGTTATGGTGTTCTCTATCTGGATCCTGAATGATGGAAATGGTGGAAATGGCATAAAAATTCCCACCGAGGATATGTTGCTTGGACATAGTTTGTTGTTGATCTTTATGAATTCTTTGACACCGACACGCACCATTTAGGCCATTTGACCAAGTTGAAGCAGTATGTCCTAGTGGAATACTTTATCATTTCCTTTGAGCGCTTGGATTTCAGAACAAAGGGCATGTTATATTCCTTCTTCAGGGAATGTTTTTGTCATTGGAATGAAGGATGAAATATGATATTATGTCCTAATGGCTCACTCCTAGACTTGGTTGGAAGATACTAAATTAGCCAAGGAAGCACAACAAGTCGCATCTTCCAAATCAGAAAAACCGCCTTCATTCCTCACCCCAGATCCATCAATCCCACTCATCCTGCCATTCCTCTCAAGATCCAAAAATCAACTTGGGTAGAAATGGATAAACGTCAACTTAACGTTCTTTTCTATACTTGTAATGATAAATATTTTTCGCGGCACAAGTGTAAGGAGAATAATATTTTTATGGCCATCTCTAAGGATGTTTCTAATGAAGATATCTATGTTTCCCCCATTGAAGAGATTCCCTAAGAAGATGATCATTCCTAACCATTTGATCCACTAAAAGTTGAACCATCGATCTCGTTGAACGCACTCACTAGTTTTAATGCTACATAAATCCTTGTGCTAATTGGCTACATAAACAATAGGAAATTCATTATCCTGATTGACAGTGGTAGCACCTATAATTTTATTCATCACTGGATTTCTCAAAAGACCTTGTGCTATATCCATGCCATCAACAATTTTCAAATCATGATTGCAAATAGTGGTTCCATGAAATGTGGGGGGGAATTGTGAAAATGCACACATACAAATTGGTCATTATCACCTGAAATCTCATGTGTTTTCTATCAACATGGGAAATTGCAACATTGTTCTTGGTGTTGAATGGTTACGCACACTCGACCCCATCACCATGGATTTTAAGTACTTAACCATGCAATTCCAATAGGAGCAACAACAATATAAGTTCCAAGGAATCACAATAGGATACCCTAATATAATCAATTTCCATAGAATGGAAAAGCTACTGAAAAAATGTCATTCTAGAATTATTCAACAACTCCTTTGCATTGAACAGTTGAGACCCCTTCGCCTACTATGCATCATGAACTCCAATCTTTGGTATCCCAACACCAATATATTTTTCACATACCCCAAGGATATCCCCCTTCCCATAGATCCCATGATCATTCCATTCCCCTGGGCCCTGGTAGCCTTCCTCCCAATGTTCACCCTTATCGTCATCCTTTTTCCTAGAAAAATGAATTGAGAAATTCCTTAAGGAATTGCTAGAGGCAGGTTTCATCTACCCATGTACTATCCCTTATTCTTATTTTGTAGTCATGGTACTCAACAAAGAGGGAACCTAGTGCATGTGTCATGATTTTAACTCCCTCAACAAAATCACAATCAAAGAAAAATTCCCCATTCATGTCAATGATGACCTTTTGGATGAATTGAAGGCTCAGTAATTTACCAAACTTGATCTATTTTCTTTCTACCACCAGATCTATATGAAAGAGGAATTTTTTCCAAAAAATACCTTTCATACTCATGATGGTCACTATGAGTTCTTGGACATGCCCTTTGGCTTGTGTAATGCCCCCACTAGTAGAAAAAAAAAATTATGACTAAAAAAATGACTAAAATTTGCATATAAATGACTAAGTTTAGTCACTTGACTACTAGTAGTATGTTTTCAAACATATATAACGCGATCAAATATATGACTAAAACATTTTATTCAGTTATTGGTTGTTTTGGTTGATCGTTTTTGTGGTAACTTTAGTCATTCTTTTAGTCATTAATTGTTGTTCATTGGTCATTTATTTGGTCGTGGTAGTCCATTATTGTCGTCAACAAGTAGTAAATTTAGTCATTTGTATCATTTATTTTCGTCAACTAGTAGTATATTTAGTCATTGTAATCATCATTTTTCATCAATCGGTAGTATATTTAGTCATTGTAATCATAATTTTCCGTCAACTAGTAGTATATTTAGTCATTTTAATTCTCTAATTTCCATCCATTGGTAGTAAATTTAGTCATTGGTGTAGTCATTGATTGTCATTAACTAGTCATTTATTTAATTGTGGTAGTCATTTATTGTCATCAACAAGTAGTAAATATAGTCATTTGTATCAACTATTACTATCAACTAGTAGTATATTTAGTCATTTTGATTAACTAAAATATTTAAATTGGTAGTGTATTGATATAATGTTTATTAGTCGCATAATCATTATATTTACAACAAGTTTAGTAGTAAATGTCCAATTATATAATGATATGGATAATTTTTTATTTTCCATAAATTAATTGTGTAAAAAACATAGTAGTAAACTTAAATTAAAAAATTAAATAAATTAGTATAAACTTAAATTAAAACATCAAATAAATTAGTATTAAACTTAAATTAAAACTTAAAATAAAAGATAAAAGATTGATTATAACATGATCAAGATAAAAAACTAAAGTAATCTGACATAAAATCAATTTAAAACATATAATATTGCAATTTAGATGAGCTGCAAGATGATCTCTCTCTCTCTCTCTCTCTCTCTCTCTCTCTCTCTCTCACACACACACACACACACACACACACATATATATATTAAAAAATATTGAAGTCCAAAAATACACCATAATAAAACACCCATCATAATAAAATATCCATGAACATTAATATACATTCAAACTACTACATAAACAAAAAATCAAATTAGGACAGTATTGTCACTGACTGCGACACACTCAGAGTTTCCAAGTTTTCAAATACACCATAATATAAAAAATCCTTGAACATGCATCCATTCAAAAAAATTTCATTGAGAGTTTCCAATTTTGCAAATACACCAAATATATAAGATCCTTGAACATACATTCAAACAACAACATAAAAGAAGTGGGCCAAGATGTCCAATGGCTATGATAAAAATCATCTATGACAATTTTTGCAAATATTTCAAAGGTCGTCGTGTGAAGCTTCCTTCCTTCGCTTTCAGATCAACAGATCCATCTATTTTGTCATCATAAAAAAAGGGGTATGTTTTTTTTTTTTAACAATAACGAGTAGGTTTTTTATTTAATAAAAAACAGTGGCTGAGCCACATAAGGTTTACATCTTAAAAGCCTGAAGGTAAAGCAAATCTTTCCTAGAACCAAAAAACTAACAGCCTGTAGTGGAAAATCATGCTTAAATAGTCTTGCGCTGGAGTTAACACCAAACAACAACCAATCGCAGGAATCCAGAGCTCTAGCAACTTAATTAGCAACAACAAATGTCGTCATCTGATCTCCCTTGTACCTATGTTGCCCTTCATATAGCTTACGCACCTCAGTCTCTTCCTTGTGGATCTTGGCTTACAGAGTGTCTAATTTCTCAGACATCCTATTTTCATTCTCCTCCAGTCGATTGCCCTCACTCTCATCTAGCTTCTGAAGAGTTTGGCCAAGGCGGCGAACCCTTCTATGGATAATTGTAATCCCGTCCTCTGTTCCTGCCCATGAGTCCTGAGAGGAGGATCCTAAGCCTTCGGTGGATGCCCTATACTAGCTCGATCCCTTGCTCAACAACCTGTGCAAATGTATGAACAGATTCCACCTGAACAATATCCATTCCACGTTCAGATCTCCCCCAAGAGAGCTCAGATCACTCCTGAGGTCATTTGAGGCAGTGCGCTCAGGGTAAAAGGCACAGACTAAGAGCATTATTGATTTTAAGAGATCCCTTGCTTAGGGAGACGACTTCATTAGCAGCTTGATCCGCTATTCCATTATGAGTACGAAGAACATGGTAAAATCCAATATCACAGAACTTTGGCAGCAGAGCTAGAATGCGTTTCATCAATTGCTTCAGATGACAGGAGAACGGAAGATTTCGAGTGATGACCGCTTGAATGATCAATATAGAATCCCCCACAACCATTAACTCAGTAATTCCCAGATGTGAGGCTTGGTTCAGTCCTTGCCATAGCGCAAGAGCCTCCGCTACATTATTGGTTTCCATTCCTAAGCCCCAGGAAAACTTCAGAATCAAATTTCCTCCGGGATCAAAAAGCCCTCCTCCTCCTCCTGCCTTCCCTGGATTCCCTTTTGAAGCACCATCAAAAAACAACAGGTGTCTTCCTACTTTTTTTCTAGATCAGGAATTCAGTGTTATTCTTTCTGATTTCCCAATCCTGCAACTTGGGGTCCTGGCCTGAAGCGGAGAGTTTACCTAGGTTCAATGGTAGGAACCAAGATTCTTCCAAGGAATTGAGAGGGGAACAAATGAATTTAGCAGGCTGAGAGCGTAGATAGTCACCCATCAAGGATTTAATTTTGACCTCTACCTGAGGGGGGCTAGAGCAAACACCACGAAAAATCCTATTGTTTCGTTCAAGCCAAAGTTTCCAGCAGATAAATTTTGGCATAATCAGCCATGAGAGTCCTAAAAAATCCTTCGAATGTGAGGAGACAGGGGAGGTAAGAGCCCAATTACTGAAAAGAGAGGAGACCTCTTCAAACTGCAAAGAAATTGACCAAGGGGAGGTCATAAGGGCCCAAACTTCTTGGGCGAAGGGGCAGGAGATAAAAAGATGGGAGGTCGTCTCTTCATCAACCAAACAGAGAGGACATCGGGAAGGGCCTTCCCAGCCTTTCCGGCGCAGAACTTCGGCTGTAAGAGCACTATTGTGAGCCAATAACCAAGTAAAATGATCAACTTTGGGAAGGGATTTAATAGACCAGACAAACGTCCAGACCACTGGAGAAGAGGGCGCATGGGGAATAGCCTTGATGCATTTGTACCCTTCGGCTACTGAATAAAGCCCAGATTTGGATCCCCAACCTCTAGCATCCTTCATATGATTATCTATAGGAGATTTCCCCTACAAACAATGGAAAAACAATGCCTGTTCATTTAATAAATGAGACAGACAGTCTGGTATTTCCCATCCCACCCATAGCTGTTTGTCATCCGAAGTCCATCTGGAAATGGCTGATAACGTAGTTTTCCCGATACTTGAGAGGTGTCTCCTTATCCCTTCCATTCCTTCCAAGGTCCCAAGTGGGGGATGCCCGAGGATGGAGTCTTCCCAAATCCTGATTTTCTTACAATTTCCCGGGGACCAAGTAAGAGCTTGAGAGAAGAAGATCAGTGCTTTAGAACAAAGGGAGTACAAGGGAGATCCCTTAACAACTTTCAGACTCTTATCCAAACATCGAAGTCTTGATCTGGAAAAATATTTCTTCCAGAGCGCCTGCTTACTCCAGGTTGAATTCCCGGTGACCATATTCCATAGTAGCTTTTCTCCCAGGGCTAAATTTTGAGCACAAAGGTCTCGGAGCTGCAGCCCACCTTCCAACAAGGGGGCTGTGACCTTTTTCCAGTTAACCAGAGGGAGTCTATTTTCATTATGCTTCCCCCCTTTCCACAGGAATCTCCGCAAGAGCACTTCAATTTTTCCAAGAACTGTACTTGGGGCTAGAAGAAGAGAGCCTTGAAAGACTGGCATACTAGCAAGAACAGATTTAATGAGCACATTTTTCCCTGCTAAGTTCATCCAAGATGTTCCCCATGCTTTGATTTTTGCTTGCATCTTTTCAATCAACGGGCCCCAACTGGAGATTTTCGGTTTTGCTTTGAAGATTGGGATTCCCAAATAAGTGAAATCTGTCCATAGGTAATTACCTTCAATTTTCAGAATTCGAGCCAGATTATGCAATTCAATCAGGGAGAAATTCCAGCTATATATTTGACTCTTGGAATAGTTAATTAGGCTTCCCGAAGCTTCTTGATAGTCATCCAGAACCGATTTGAACTTTTTTGCCACATTTGGGCTCGCTCCTCCAAGGAGAAGAGTGTCATCAGCAAACTGAGTGTGATTAACTTCTTTGACCCCCCTAACGATCCTTAGTCCTAGAAGATCTTGATGTGTTCTACTGTGTTCCAATTGAAATCTAAGAGAGGTAGCTTGAATGGCATACAACAAGGGAGAAAGGGGGCACCCTTGGCACATACCCCGCGAGGCCTGGAAAAATTCAGCTTCTCTTCCATTTACCAGGGGGGTGATCCAGGGCGCACTTATACAGGCTTTAACCCAAGAGAGAACTCCAGGTTCAAATCCAAATCTTCTCATTACCTGAAGCAAAAAGGCATGTCGAACCCTGTCAAAGGCGTTAGTCAAATCTAATTTAATTATCATACCTTTCTCCTTTCTGTTGATGCTAGAGTGAATAGCTTCCTGAACAAGGACAATATTGTCAGAAATATGCCTTCCTTGGATAAATCCTCCCTGGTTCTCAGGAATAATGCCCGGCAAAACAACTTTCATCCTGTTGGCTAGAACCTTCGTGATAACTTTATATCCAATGTTGCAAAGGGAAATCAGACGAAATCTTGCAAAGGATGAAGCTCCTTTTTCCTTAGGAATGAGAACAAGAAAAGAGGAATTAGTTCCTCCTCCAATTTTGTTGCATGATTGAGACTTCTTGACCATTTTCAGAAGATCCCTGTGGATGATGGGCCAACAAGAGATGAGAAACCGGGCAGTGAACCCGTCTAGTCCAGGTGCTTTATCAGGGCTCATACTTTCAACAACAGATTTGACTTCTTCCAGAGAGACAGGGCGCATAAGTAGAACATTGGAATGGGCTAAAACTAGAGAAGGGATATAATCTAAAATTTCCATATTGCTTAGATTTAATTCAGGAGATGACTCCGAATATATCTCCTTAAAATGGTTATGAGATGCTTTTTTAATTTCATCAAAGGCAGTGAGCTGATTTCCCAAATGTTCAATCTTAGGAACATAATTAAAATGCTTTCTTATCTCAGCATGTTTGTGAAAAAACCTGGTATTTGTGTCCCCTTCCTGCAGCCAATGGTTTCTTGATTTGATTTTCCAATAACTTTCTTCGAGTCTGCAGGCATCATGCAACTTATTGTGAAGAAGTAATTCTTTATCCTTCGTAGGTTGGTCCAGATAACCTTCCGATCTGAAATGAAAGTCTTCCAATTCCTTCTCAGCTTCAAGACTTTGCTGCTTTGGCGTCTTATGTTGTCTAGCGCAATCTTTCAAATATTTTTTCAAGATTCGTATCTTTTATTCCCATACATGGAAAGCTGACCCTCTAACATTAGTGCGCCAGGCTAGAGCTACAATGTCATAGAAACCGTCCATAGAAATCCAAGAGGGATTGAATCTAAATGGTATAGGCCCCAGATTTTTATCTTTGACAAAGGAGAGCGCTATAGTCTTATGATCAGAGGCGCTGAAAGCTATAATAGAAGAAACAGGGTCCATTCCTTGGAGATGAAGGGACTGTTGGACCAAAAACTGATCAAGACGGGAAGCAATATGTCTTGGGCCCAGCCTTCTATTTGTCCAAGTGTAAATCCCTTTAACATACTTAATATCCTCCAGATCCCAATCAGCTATAAGATCTTCTACCCACTCCCTAGATGGATCTCTAATCACATTTCCTCCTCTTTTTTCAAGG
>SNQJ01S0029751.1:13600-59919 GCA_010110895.2 Picea sitchensis
ATTTGATTTTCCAATAACTTTCTTCGAGTCTGCAGGCATCATGCAACTTATTGTGAAGAAGTAATTCTTTATCCTTCGTAGGTTGGTCCAGATAACCTTCCGATCTGAAATGAAAGTCTTCCAATTCCTTCTCAGCTTCAAGACTTTGCTGCTTTGGCGTCTTATGTTGTCTAGCCCAATCTTTCAAATATTTTTTCAAGATTCGTATCTTTTATTCCCATACATGGAAATCTGACCCTCTAACATTAGTGCGCCAGGCTAGAGCTACAATGTCATAGAAACCGTCCATAGAAATCCAAGAGGGATTGAATCTAAATGGTATAGGCCCCAGATTTTTATCTTTGACAAAGGAGAGCGCTATAGTCTTATGATCAGAGGCGCTGAAAGCTATAATAGAAGAAACAGGGTCCATTCCTTGGAGATGAAGGGACTCTTGGACCAAAAACTGATCAAGACGGGAAGCAATATGTCTTGGGCCCAGCCTTCTATTTGTCCAAGTGTAAATCCCTTTAACATACTTAATATCCTCCAGATCCCAATCAGCTATAAGATCTTCTACCCACTCCCTAGATGGATCTCTAATCACATTTCCTCCTCTTTTTTCAAGGGCGGAAAGGGTTAAGTTAAGATCACCTGCTACTATATAATTGTCGAGATGAGAGTCTACCATATGATCGTTTAGGGAGTTCCAACAAAATTGCTTCTCGGAGAGAGCGATAGGAGCATACACATTAAAAATGATTAACCGGAGATTAGATTCTTTAAATAGCATTTCAGTGAAAATACAATGAATATTGGTTACCGAGCTTACTAATTCAACCTTAGAAGGGTCCAAAAGCGTTGCTAATCCTCCAGATGCTCCTCGAGAACTGACAAATATACATTGCGAATTAAACCAGAATGAATGAGCAACCTGGAGGAAAGATTGCTCTTCCATTTTTGTCTCCTAGATAAGGAGGATATGAGGCATCGATATTCTGATAAGATCTTTCATAGATAACATTTTCGATTTGCTTCCTAGCCCCCTACAGTTCCAGGAGATGATCTGCATTATTTACCTTTTGGATTGGACGCTGCCCCTCTCGTAGCATTTCCTTGATGTCTGGTATTTTTGGAATTCAGGTGTTTTTCCATAGTGGACTGTACTCCAGCTAGCTTATCTCAGTAAGAAGCTGCTTCCCTTCTTTCGTTTTCTTTTTTCCTTCCTCTCTTATCTTTCTTAACCGACTTTGTTTGATCTATGTCATCTTCTTCCATATCATCCTCCTCTGATCCTTCTTCAGATGCAATTTCCACATGAGGGTCCTCCTTATCTTGCTGATCTAAGGATTCCACATTCATGGTTCCTTTATCTTGAGATCCTTCACCCAGAGGATTAGCAGATGGTGGAGGTATTTCTCCTTCTTCATTCGCCTTGTCTGGTGGTTCTTGTTCTTCAAGGGCTGTAAAACTGTTCCCGGATTTTGAAATTTGGATTTCCTTCTGACTTTTAGAGGGCTTAGGGTCCTTCGAAGGAGGAGCTTTGGCCTGGGGTTCAGAGACCTTGGATCCCTTTATTCTTGGATTTGCCTTATGTTTCTTCATTTGTTGCCAGCCTTCCTCTGACCCTTTCCCTGCCTCTGGCTCCTGTAGTTTGGGGCAGTGCCTTTGAAAGTGCCCATATTCATGGTAGTGCCTACACTTAAAGGGCAGTTGTTCGTAGTCTAGTTGCTGGTAATGCTGCCATCCTTTAACTGTAAGCTTGATTGCCTCTGATAAACCTCCCTCCAAATCTACTTCAACACAGATTTGGGCAAAGGAATACTGTCCTTTAGGATCAGCTTGATCAATATATTTACCTAGCCCATTTCCTATGGCTCTGAGAGATTCCTCTCCCCAACAGTGCATGGGGAGGTTTGGTAAACGAACCCAAACTGGTACCGCTTTGGGGATATCCATATTCGGGTCAAAATCAGGGGTCCATCTGTTCAGATAGAGCCCCTGTGGACCCATAAAGTAAGGACCACTCCGGAAAATCAGATCCCTGTCGAATTTCGAGACAAAATCGAACAAAAAATACCCTCGTCCGATCGCATAGCAAGATACTCCTTGGGATATCAGAGGTCTCCAGTTATTCTAAACCCAGGCATCTGTGGAACGGGGAGTCGGCCAGAGACCAGTAAATTGTCCTATTAGGGCACGATCCACCAAAGAGACGACCAACTGGATAGGCTTCTCCGATGGCAAAGCGATTTCTGGAATGGCATCTAACTTTTTAACAAACTTCGGTGGTGGGAAGCAGTCTTTCTTATTTCCTTGGGAATTCACCAGGCGGGCGAAGGCAGCTTCTTCAGTGGACAGAGGGGGAGGATCCACCGCTCCTCCTCCAGCAGAGCTCATCGCTGCGGACTTCAGCGCAAACCCTATCAGATCTCACGCATCGAGCGTTTCTCTTATAAAAAAGGGGTATGTTACTTGTGACCTTTATAACATTTACATTTGTGTCTCCTGATCCACTCAATTTCACTCCATGTATAATAGATAATGAGTGAATCTGTCTGATGCCCACAATAACATCGTCATATGGATCCAAAAATTTTACTTTGTCACTTTCTTGGAGTTTATGATCAATACATTTCTGCAAAAACAAAAATAAATACACTTTATTTTGAGATACGAAAAATATTAAAAGAATTATATTCTAATATTTAGCTTATAATTATTCCACTCACCTCGAGTTCACTAGTACCACTATGAATATACTTTTCATTATTCTCGAGTTCAACATCAATATGATCTCTATCAATATTGAGATCACTTAGTGCATATTTCATAGCTCTTTTGATAAGGACTTGTCCTTTTCGTCATGCTTCCTTTATAGAGTTTCCATGCATGTGGTTTCATCATGCAAAACAAATATACAAGATTCAAAAGTATGAAGAATGTCTTATTAAGAATTCAAATTTATGAAGAATACAAGCAACAATTTTTTGTCAAAAAGAACATTTTAAGCATGAAAATTTATGACAAAAAATTGGGACAGATTAACAATCACAACAAAAATTTGATTACCTCAAATTCAACACCACTATCAACAATTTCCTTTACACATTGCTCGATGAGTTCTTCATGAACACTATGACCAATATTAACATGCTCTTGTGCAGTCGTCAGAGCTCTATTGACATTATAAATTCCTTTTCCTTTTGGCGACACTGCATCTTTCGTATAATTCCTTTGCATGTGGTTTAACCATCATGCAAAAAAATATAAAACATTTTAAATTAGCAGCAAATTGTCTCCAAGGGATCTGTTCTCTTTTTCAAACAATGAAACAACAGAATCACAAAAAGCATTGGCAAAGATGTAAAAAAGAAGTGAAGAACATGAAACATTGTGATAAGCCTTCAAATATTTTTTATTATATGATAGTTATGATATTAAAAGCATTTAAAGCATTATTTTAGAACAAATGATCTCATTTTCCAAGGAAGTTAACCTTACAATTCATAACTTTGGATATTTGTAGTAAAAAACGTTAAGCATCAAGAAACTCTCCATTATCTATAGTCGTGTCACCTTAGCAAAAAGGAGAAACTATGTCCTTCACTCCAAGGGGTTTTTCCCATGAGGTTTTCCTTCTTTCCTCTTTTATTTTAGTATATCTTTTATATTTGGGTACCTAACATGGCCTTGTTGTCAGGACCCAAAAGTTCCTTTCTCTTCTAGGCAATTGTCTCCTTCACTCCAAGACGACTGTGCAGAGAATAGAACTTTTTCTTAGTGAAGGTCTTGGTGAAGATTTGTGCAGTATGTTATGCTAAATGACATAACTGTAGGTTGATGATCCCCTCATGTACTAAGTCTCGGATGTAGTGCATTTGGATCTCGATGTGCTTCGTTCGTTGCCTTTGAACTGTATCTCTGCAAAACTTCAGAGTGCTCTGGTTGTCACACTAGATGATGATCAACCGATGAAAATGAATGCCCAACTCAGTGAGAAAATGTTGTAGCCACATAGCCTAAATGGTTATGCTAACTACCCCTCTGTACTGTGCCTCAGCGGAAGATAAATAAATAGCGTTGTGCTTCTTGCTCGACCAACATATAGACCCGGAACTAAGACTAAGTGAGTAACTATATGTGGACTTGCAATCAATATTGTTTGCATGTAATATCCCTCGATCGAACCCAATTGTAAATGTAATATAAGTGTACTTAAGCTGGTGAGTTGTTTTGACATCATTTTATAATGCACTTTCCATGGCACAGTGCGCGCATGAACTGCACAGTAAAATGATGTAGTATGCACATTCCCGGATACCGTGCGTAGTAACTAAAGTGCGTGTAGTATGGAGGACAACAAGCCTCGTGTATATGATATGTGTTATAGGATGGTGAGCCATTTATTATAAGCTGGGATGCTTATGTTTTGGTATTAGTCCGGAATTCCTAGATGTTAAAGGCCAATGCGCCTATTTTGTACATGTCTCATGACTAATATAAAATACATCGCTGGACATAGACCGACCATGATAAATGATATGGGGGACTGAAATTCACCAGTTAGGGAAAGGGAGGGCCAAACGTCAAGGGAAAGGGATAATCTACAGAGCTTAAGCCAAAAGGGAATATTATATTAATATTTCCTAAAGCATAAAGTATTGATAATTATTTTACCCTAAGTTCTAAAGTTGGGGACAAGTGGACCAAAGTAACTTCTAATATGACAAGTGTCAAGTTAGGGACATGCATTCATATCATGGGGACTTAGCTCTTTTGGTCACTTTTTCACGGGGATTCGTACCAACAGCTTGACCATCATTCTCACCATCACTTTCATGATGAGTTTCACGGTGATTCCTTCCATCACTCAGTTATCCAGTCAATAATTCCATGACCATTTTCACTCACACAGTCATTTATCCTTGAGACATCCATTTCACCATATCCAAGAATGTTTCTCATAACCTTTTCTAGTGGGTTTACCTAGTTAGCTTGGAGCAGGATTGAATAAGAGGGTTGTCAGGCCCGTGAGCAATTCTCTGAGTGAGATAATTATTGGGGATTGATTCCCAAAGGTTCTAAACTGCATCTATAGTGCTCAGAGACTTCCGGTCCAGCCTGTTGTTGAAGCCCTGGAAGGGAAGTGGGGCAGTCGAGGGACTGTTGAGCAGAGAAGGGGCACACTTCCTTAGGCATGTGGGGAATGAGAGGATATAGGCTATTAGTTGAGTGAGCACCTGAGACAGAGTCTTTCTTGTTGTCCATGAGCCTTATCCTGGTTAGGAACCCTTTACCCGGGTGGAGTTTAGTCCCATCTCGAGGGTGATTCACTGTTGAGAGTAATGAACAGTGTAGTCTAAGGCTGGGAGGTTCATGGACATTCTGTACACATTTGGTGACAATATTTCCAAGATAAGTACCAATCGTATGATAAAATGATATGTTGCATTGTTATTTACGTGCTTATGTTACGGTTTATGATATATGTGATTATAATTTCCTGTATGTTTATGGGTATTTTCGTGTATATGTTGCATATCTATGGTTACTGTTATTTATGTATAAATTCGTATATTACAGAATGTAGTTGTTTGTTTATGTTTATATGTAAAGATTCCGCAAGAGTGTTGTATGTATATGTTTAAAGTTGCATGCAGTTTGAAGAGAAAATTTATGTGGCATATCTCAATTGATTAATGGGTATGTTATCGTATGTTCCATAGTAAGAGAATGAAAGTGTTCCCTAGAGTAGCATGGGCCGGCCTGTTTAAGGTTGGGGATGTTACCAATTGGTGTCAGAGCATGAGAGATTTCTTTGGAGTGGCATTCCCCATCCTGTGGGTGGACGAGGGACGTTACAAATTAGTATCAGAGATTCAGTTTCAACACTGAGCCTGGATGGACCAAAGGGGTTCAGTTGAAGCGAATATTCACAGAAGAGTAAATTCGAAGTGACCAAAATTCAAGTCACGGAGTGTCCATGGAAAATGTTGGCGTGCTAGCGCGCACGGTAAATTTTGGCACCGTGCGGAAAACGTTGGCGTGCAAGTGTGGGTTGTAAATTGTGGTGTCGCACGAAAGATTATTATGTGTGGATGCACACACTGAATTTAGCTTTATGCGGTGAGTACACACATAGTAATGTGCACATGGGGTGCGCAAGTATTGCATAACACAGAGGATTTTTGTTGGTACGTGCATAGTATGAGTATAATTTGTCTTGTGACAGTGTATTCAATGGTGCGCGTAGATTATTGTGCATGATGGAACCTATTTAACTTTGGCATGGTGCAATGCATAGGGAGAAATGAATGTGGAGTATCGATGCGTGATACCAAAACTGTTCAAAATGGATATTGGTGTACAACACAAAAGTAGTGTGCACAAGTTGTCAGTGTGATGAAGAAGAAATGCATAGTGGATATAGGTGCGCAGAAAAGAATTTTACCTTGTGGTATTTCTATGCACGATAAATATAAATGTACAGGTCAAAGTTTAGTGCGCACGAAGTCACTTGGAAGGCAATGAGTCTGAGTTTAATTTGCATAATATTAGAAGAAAAAGAAACACACAACTGCATCGAAGCTTTAATTAAAAGGAATTCTGAGTTTTATATTCCTCTGATTTAGACAGATGGAAGTGAAGTATAAGATTACAAGAAAATCATACTATAAAAGAAAACAAGACTCATAACACCACCAGATAGAATTTTGTAATAAACAGTCCAAAGTCTGCTTCTGTATTTATATAATCATATTAATAAAAAAATTACAAAAAGGGGGATGATAACAGTTATCCTGTTGTAAAAAGGGTCGTTTAAGAACATGCATATCATCTCTAGTGCTCCTTACCTCCACTACCAGTTGTTCAAAAATTCGCTGAAACATACTTAAAGTTAGTTGAAGACTCACTTTAGCTTAGTGATCTCCTCCTTGGAATAATCTAACCAGACTGGTTGATTCTCTCCAACACTTTCGACCATTTTAGCCGTGGATTCCTCCTTCTTCTGCCACTTGCTCCTTTTCTTCTTAGCGGCTGGCCTGTTGATGACTAAATCCTTCATAGTGGGATTCAACCTGACTTCCAACTGTGAGTCTATAGCCAACTCTGTGTGGAATTTAATCACTAGAATGTGCGCAAGGACCCTTTCCTCCTTATTCCCAAGAAGGTCTAGCATGTTTCCCTAATAACCAGTCTCAGTGGATTTAGCCTTGTCCATGTATCTCAGTTTGTGGATACTGAAATTCTTTTACAGAGAGTAGAAAGTTGAGCAATTTGGAGATTACTTCAGTAATGGATATGTAGATACCTTCATACTTGAGGATTGATAGTTATAGAATTTCAATTATGAAGCACAGATGGACTACGTACAAGAGCGTTGGGTTTCCATGCTCGACTAATCCATTTTGAATGATTAGATTTTGATTTCATTACATGGCGACATTCAACTGACGTCACATGGCTGCGAAGTATCGAACGAGTGAATCAGGGTGCTTTGACTAGCCATAACCCATTCACGAGTGGTGGATTTGACATGTTGAAACACATTATACCTCGTCTTGGTGAAAGTGGTTTCGGAAAACCACTTTCTTGCACAGATGTATCTCTGAAGGCATTGCACGTTTATGTTTTCAAGACTTGGGTCTTATCTAGAATTGTCATGGTGATAACACCGGGAAATCAGGAGAGATAATTTTGATATTTATATTGAACCAAAATGGTTCATATTTCTCTTGAATCGTTGAATTGTTATCCTAATAAGTTTCGATGGCTGCACGTTTTGCAGAATTAAAAACAACTAGATCATATCGGACTAGTGCGGAGCCCATAGGAATGGAAGAAGCATAGGGGAATTAGAGTCATCAAGATGAGAGCAAAGGGATGGATGTCTATTTGGGCATTGAAGGAACGAACTCCAACGGACATGGAGAAGAAAGGAATGAAAACATGAATATGGCTGAGACCATTAAGAATTTGCAGAAGGATGTCCAAAGCCAAAAAGATGATAATGAAAGGCTTATGAGAGCCAAAGAGTAGCAGGATGACTTCAACATGAAGTTATTGGAGGGCTTGAACAGAATAGAAAATAAATTGGTTAAGGAGAGTGGCTCAAGAAAATATGGAAGTCACAAGCCTTCGAATGAGAAAAGAAAAGAAAAAAGTGTTAGTAGACATCACCATCATTCCCCAAGGCATTCCAATAAGAGAGCAGGCAACAACTCAAGTCTATCCCCTGTCAGAAGGTATAAGAGGTCTAGGGTGGATGAGTTGCGAGGAGAAATGAACAAAATCAAACCTCCTACATTTGATGGTGAGCACAAGAAGGATGAAGATGCATAAACATGGTTGCTTGGAATGAGAAAGTATTTTCAATTGCATAATTATTCTTCTCATGCAGAAGGTAGAATTTCTATCTATCAACTCAAAGGAAAGGCCTCCATGTGGTGGGATCAACTTGTGCAGGTGCAACACATTGAAGAGAAAAGTGTTACTTTGAGGGAATTCAAGAAGTACTTTGAGAAGAAATACTTGACTAAGAGATACTATGACAAGAAAATGAAAGAGTTCTTTGAACTCAAGCTTGGAAGTATGACCATAGATGAATATGAGAGAAGGTTTCTGGAACTTCTGAAGTATGTCTCTTTCATCAAGGATGAGACAGTCAAAATTTTAAGGTATTTGATTGGATTTCCACCGTTCATCAGTGACAAAATACAGTATGATGATGCCGAGACATTAGAAGAGACCATAAGGAGAGATAAATGCCTATATGATTAGCAGAAAGCAAGGCCATCTTTCCAAAAGGCTTGGGAAGACAATAAGAAATTCAAGATGGATCAGAAGAAGAAGGGAGCTAAACCACCATTCTTCAGAAATAATCCACAAGGACAACAAACGCCTAAAGGACCCATAACGATTGACACAGGGAGTCAAGGGCCAAGGCAACCACCTATGTAATGTTGGGATTGTAAAGGATATCATAGGTTCAGAGATTGTCCTCACAGAGGTGAAAAAGGAAGGGTTGTTCACAATGTACAACAAGATGAAATAGTGGAGGACATGGGTAGATATGTGCCAAGGATTTATGCAGCCCTGGACAAAAAGAAAGCAGAGTATCAGTCCCACATGATTGAAGTGGAAGGTATGATCAACAACCAAACCATTGTTATTTTAATTGATTCGGGATCTAGTCATAGTTATATAGACCCTAAGATGGTGGAAAAATTGCAATTGCCAAGAAGAAAGCATGGGAAATCCTGGTTGGTGAAACTGGCTACTGGAGCCAGAAGAAAAGTTAATGAGATGGTTAAGTCATGCCTCATAGAAATGAATGGACTGAGCACCAAGGAAAATTTAAACATCTTTCCTTTAGGTTCCTATGACTGTCTAGTTGGGATGGATTGGTTGGACCAACATCACACTCTCTTAGACTTTCACAACAAAGTATTTACTTTCCTGGATGAGAAAGGGAAACTAAGGAAAGTACAGGGAATTCCCAGGGAAGTAACCATTAGAGAAATTTCAGCATTGCAGCTGAAGAAATGTTACAGAAAGGGGTGTCAAATAATTGCAACTCATTTGGCAGAGACACCTAGAGATAAGGTGCCAAATTTGGAGGATTATGCAGTCCTGGAATAGTTTGAAGATGTTTTCAAGGATGTACCCGAACTATCCCCAAGGAGAGATATTGATTTCTCTATAAATTTAATGCCTGGAGCAGCGCCAGTGTCAAAGACTCCTTACATAATGAGTACACCAGAATTGAAGGAGTTGCAAATGAATCTTGAAGAACTTCTGAAGAAGGGGTATATACGCCCAAGCGTGTCACCTTGGGGTGCCCATTCTTGTTTGTGAGAAAGAAATATGGAACACTAAGATTGTGCATTGACTTCAGACAGTTGAATAAAGTGATTGTTAAGAACAAGTATCCTCTGCCAAGGATTGATGACCTCTTTGATCAATTGAAGGATGCAAAGATATTTTCAAAGATAGATCTCAGATCAGGATACCATCAGGTAAGGATTAAAGAAGAAGATATCAGCAATACCCCCTTCAGGACAAGGTATGGTCATTATGAGTTCATAGTGGTGCCATTTGGGTTGTCAAATGCACCAGTTGTTTTCATGTTCTTAATGAATGGTGTTTTCTGAGAGTATTTGGAAAAGTTTGTCATTTTCTTTTTGGATGACATTATTATATATTCCAAGACAGAGGAAGAGCATGAACATCATTTGAGGATGGTGTTGCAAGTATTAAGGGAGCATAAATTGTATGCCAAATTGAGCAATTGCTCATTTTATCAGAAACATATTCATTATTTGGGGCATATCATTTCAAAGGATGGGATAGCAGTGGATCCTGAGAAGATAGAGGCCATTAGAGAATGGTCAGCACCGAGGAATGTGACAAAGGTGAGATCATTCATGGGTCTTGCAGGATACTACAAAATATTTATTGAAGGATTCTCAAAGATTGCACACCCAATCACTTCCTTGCAAAGGAAGGGAGCGAAGTTTCAGTGGACATTGGATTGCGAGAAGAGTTTCCAACACTTGAAACAATTATTGACAAGTGCTCCAATATTAAGGATCGTAGACCTAGATGAAGACTTCATCGTATGCACCGATTCATGTAATGAAGGACTTGGTGGAGTCCTCAGTCAAAATGGGTTTGTCATATGTTATGAATCAAGAAAGTTGAAGGATCATGAAAGAAACTATGCCAATCATGATTTGGAGTTGGCAACCATAGAGAATGCCTTGAGGAAATGGAGACACTACCTCATGGGAAAGAGGTTTGAGCTAAGAACATACCACAATGGTCTGAAATATTTATTTGATCAGCCAAATCTAAATGCTAGGCAAAGCAGATGGTTAGAATTTCTAAGCGAATATGACTTTGATATAAAGCATATCAAGGGGAAAGAGAATAAAGTGGCTAATGCACTCAGTAGGAAGGTGCATAAATTACATGCTACAACCATTAACATGTATCATACTGATATTAAAAGAAAAATTATCGAGGCTGCAAAAGCAGATCTGCAATACAGAGAATTGGTAGCAATGCTGCAACAGAGTAAGATTCTAGAAAAGGTGGATAATTATAATTTGGGAATAGATGGAATATTGTTGCACAAGAACAAAATTTTTGTTCCAAATGTCCAGGACTTGAAACGTATGATTTTTCCTGAAATGTATAATGTTCCTTATGTAGGGTACCCTGGATATCAGAAAACCATGGCAGTGATCAAGAGCCATTACTTTTGGTCAGGTATGAAGAGAGATATCTCTGAATACATCGCTATATGTATGGAATACCAGAAAGTTAAAGCTAAGAATAGGAACCCAATAGGCTTGTTGCAAACTTTAACCATTCATGAATGGAAGTGGGAACTGGTGACAATGGATTTTATTATGGGATTGCCTAGAACAGGAAAGTTGCATGATTCGATCATGGTGGTGGTGGAAAAGCTTACGAAAGATGCCCATTTTATTCCACTGAAAACTACTCACAAGGCAACAGATGTTGCTGATATTTTCATGAAGGAAGTGGCACGATTGCACGAGATTCCTAAAAGAATTGTGTCCGACAGAGACCCAAAATTCACCTCGAATTTATGGAAATGATTGTCCAAAGAATTCAGAACGAATCTGAACTTTAGTATAGCTTATCATCCTGAGTTTGATGGATAGACAAAGAGGGTGAAAAAAGTGATAGAAGATATACTGAGAATGTATGTGATGGACAAACCATAGAAATGGGAAGACTACCTGCACTTGGTAGAATTCGCTTACAACAATGGGTATCATGCATCATTGAGGATGAGCCCATTTGAAGCACTTTATGACAGAAAGTGCAATACTCCAGTGAGTTGGGATAATTCAGTTGATAGGACAGTAGTTGGGCCAGAGTTGCTCAAGGAGATGGAGGACCAAATGATAAAAATTAAGCAGAATTTAAAAGCTGCCCAAGACAGACAGAAAAGTTATGCCGATAAGAACAGAACCCACAAAGAATTCAAAGTGGGTGATCATGTTTTCCTGAAAGTAAAAGCTAACAGGAGTTCCCTGAAGCTGGGAAGATGCACCAAGTTGGTAGCTAGATTTTGTGGGCCATTTGAAATCCTAGAAAGGATTGGTCCAGTTTCTTATATGATTGCATTGCCTGCATCTATGTCTGTTCATATTGTCTTCCATGTATCATTGCTAAAGAAATATATACCTGATGCTAATCATGTTATTGATTGGAATGTGATTCAAGTGGAGAAAGAAGGCGCTTTTCAAGTGCATCCGGTGTGCATTTTGGAATGAAAAGTCAAGAATCCTTGGAACTGAGCCATAGGGCTTGTAAAGTTCCAATGGACCTGGTATGGTCCTGAGGACGCTACTTGGGAGCATGAGGATGAAATGCTAACAAAATACCCGCATATTTTTGAAGATTTTTGAAAACTCTGTTGTATATGGGTGTATGATGCACTGAGGATAGTGCATAAATAAAGGGAGGGGATTGTAAGATCCCTCAACCGAACCCAATTGTAACTGTAATATAAGTGTACTTAAGTTGGTGAGTTGTTTTGACATCATTTTTAATGCACTTTCCATGGCATAGTGTGCGCATGAACTACGCAGTAAAATGATGTAGTGTGCACATTCTCGGATACTATGCACAGTAACTAAAGTGCACACAATATGGAGGACAACGAGTCTCGTGTATATGATATGTGTTATAGGTTGGTGAGCCAGTTATTATAAGTTGGGATGCTTATGTTTTGGTATTAGGCTGGAACACCTAGATGTTAAAGGCCAATGCCCCTATTTTGTACATGTCTCATGATTAAAATAAAATACATCGTTGTGTGCAGATTGACCACGGAAAAAGAGATGGGGGACTGAACTTCACCAGTTAGGGAAAAGGAGGGCCAAAAGTCAAGGGAAAGGGATAATCTAAAGAGCTTAAGCCCAAAAAAAATATTATATTAATATTTCCTAAAGCATAAAGTATGGATAATTATTTTATCCTAAGTTCTAAGGTTGGGGACAAGTGGACCAAAGTAACTTTTGATATGACAAGTGTCAAGTTAGGGACATGCATTCATATTGTGGGGACTTAGCTCTTTTGTTCACTTTTTCACGGGATTCTTACCAACAGCTTGACCAACATTCTCACCATCACTTTCACGATGAGTTTCACGGTGATTCCTTCCATCACTCAGTTATTCAGTCAATAATTCCATGACCATTTTCACTCATGCAGTCAGTTATCCTTGAGACATCCATTTCACCATATTCGAGCCTATTTCCCATAACCTTTTCCGGTGGGTGTACCTGGTTAGCTTGGAGCGAGATTGAAGAAGCGGGTTGCCAGGCCCGTGAGCAATTATCCGAGCAAGAGAATTATTGGGGATTGATTCCTAAAGGTGCTAAACTGCAGCTGTAGTGCTATGAGACTTTTGGTCCGGCCTGTTGCTGAAGCCCTGGAAGGGAAGTCGGGCAGTCGAGGGACTGTTGAGTAGAGAATGGGCACACTTCCTTGGGTGGGATAGGCATGTGGGGAATGAGAGGTTGTAGGCTGTTAGTTGAGTGAGCACATGAGACAAAGTCTTTCCTATTTTCCATGAGCCTTATTCTGGTTAGGAACTGTTTGCTCGGGTGGAGTTCAATCCTAGCTCGGGGGTGACTCACTATTGAGAGTGATGAACAATGTAGTCTAAGGATGGGAGGTTCGTGGACAGTCTGTACTCATTTGGTTACAATATTTCCGATATAAGTACCAATCATATGATAAAATGATATGCTGCATTGTTATTTATGTGCTTATGTTACGGTTGATCATGTATGTGATTATAATTGCTTGTATGTTTATGGGTATTTTCCTGTATATGTTGCATATCTATGGTTACTGTTATTTCAGTATAAAGTTGAATATTACATAATGTAGTTGTTTGTTTATGTTTATATGTAAATATTTTGCAAGAGTGTTGTATGTATATGTTTAAAGTTGCATGCAGTTTGAAGAGAAAATTTATGTGGCATAGCTCAGTTGATTACTGGGTATGTTACCGTATGTTTCATAGTAAGAGAACGAAAGAGTTCCCTAGAGTATCATGGCCTGACCTGTTTAAGTCTGGGGATGTTACCAATTGGTGTCAGAGCATGAGATATTTCTCTGGAATGGCATTCCCCAACCTGTGGGTGGCCGGGGGACGTTACACTCCAACCTAGTCAAAATCATTGAACCCTATGAGGTCTAGTGTAGAGTCAGCTTCATAATGAATCCAAAAGGTGATGGTTCCTTATACATATTGAAGGATATACTTTACATCCTTCCAATGCAGATCATGAAACTCCTGCATGAACCTGGAGACTGCTCCAACTACATAGGAGTGTTATAGAAATATTTGCGTCATCCTATGAAAACTTGCACATAAGTCATTTTTCCATTTCCCTATGCAGACTTGAAGTCCCTTATTTCAATTCCTGGAGCTAAAAACATTATTTTTCCACATATATGTACCCTACCTATAGTACAACATGCATATACGTAGGTTGCACCATTATTTCCCATGTACATTTGGATTTGTGCCCAAAATTAAAAAATGGTGTCGGGTTTCCATGTCACATCATGAGATCCATGATCCTTGACCTTCCATATACTAGAAACGTTTTGAATCAACCCTTCATTTCCACTTGAAGGCTACAAATGGGACAAATCTGAGCTATGGAAAATAGGAGAAGAATTTAACTTTGAGAGAAAAGTTACTCTGGAGAAATTATTCACTTCATATTGATTATGCATCCCTTTGTCCTTTTAAGTCTGAACACATTGTTCATCCCCCAAGCTCTTCCCTTCTTGATTGAGAACCTCGTTGTCTCTCTTATATGGGCTTTCCTTTGGTGGAGGATTGAAGTGGTGGAGGCCTAGTTGGAAGGAACTTTGTTTCTCGGTTCTAAACTGTGCTGACATGGAAGTTTGTAATTCATTCACTTCTGTTGATTACACTTTAATAGAAATACTTTTTTCTCATCTAATTAATATCTTGAAAATATTTAAATTGTTATTCCATTTGTGTATTTATTATGAATGTTGATGGATTATTCTATTGAATGTGATACATCATATATTGTTACCATATGCTTGTGTTTCTTGGTTGTTGAGGACAAGTTGCAGGTGTATTTCTTTGTGTCAAGTGCTCAACGGTGGACTTCATCGAACGTTTGGATGAGGTAGGCCTTTTATCTTATCTTGCTAGCATATTTTTTTATATATCATACTTGAGATTAGAGTTGATTTCTGTAGTCATTTCCATCTGTTGTGGTTTACCCCTATCCATAAAGAGATTTTCCTCATAACAAAATTGGCGACCATACCGGGGATAGAATATTCTTTTTCGGGGTTTGGAGTGTTTTTGTCCTTAGATTTGTCTTGTTTATATTTAGTTTATTGTTGTATGACTTCTTGAAAACCTTTGTTCATTATGGGTCTGAGTTTCTTAGCCTTCTCCTTAGCCTGGTTGTTCTTTGACACATATACGCGGGTTTTTTCCTGACATTCGCGTACATATGCATGGTGTCCTTCTGCAAGAAGCGTATATACATGATTTTCCCATGAACAATCACGTACATTACCCTTTGTTGTTTGGTTGTTGGGTTTGATGGTTGTTGGGTAGGTTTTGATCATTGCTCAGTCTTCTTGGGTCTCCCTTATGACTGTTAAGTGTTTGTGGCGTGACAGGAAACCTTTTTTTGGTTGAATTTTTGGGTAGTGCCTTGATCATCATCCTTTTCATTTGATTGTCCTTGCATCTTGGGTTGGGTGTTTTGCTTCTTGATATCCTACTTGGTTTGTCTCTCTTTACACACAGTATAGTTTTTGTATCAAGTTGTTGTTCAATCCTTGAATTTTCATTCCTTTATATTGAAAATACAAAAATATTAGGCATTTTACATTGTTGACATTTGATCTTTAGAGTCCTTATCATTGATCGTAGTACATGTAAATAAAGATTGTATTTTATTTTAGAATTACATAACTGAATTGAGAATTGCATTTTTGAAAAGCATATCATTTATTGCGAATTGAAGTTAGGACTTTGCATTGTTTTCATATTCATTTATTTTACTTGTTGAGTCATAACATCATTAGTTTTACAACCTCACCATTTTTAGTAAGCAAGGTCACTAAAAATAACTCTATAATTTAAAATTGATTAGTAACGATTTTATTTTTCTAGGGTGCACAAACTAGCTTAGGATTTAGAGCATTCTATAGGATTTTGTGAGTAAACCTCTCCAAGGCTATTAAATCAACATATCTGTCTGACTAAGGGAGTGGAGAAATACATTGTATAATCGGTAATATTAGTAGGCTCCACTTACACCGGAGTTAAGCACGAGGTCGCATGAGGTTGTTTGAAGGGACATTCCCCCTATACCTTCTTAGCACCATATATATTTCTGGGGATCTATTCATATATGGGGATCTTTCTAGTACCCTTACCTCTGTGAGAGGCAGTGATTTCAAGGTTTCAGGTTTTGTTACCCTATGCATATGGTGGACTTGAATTTGGACTATTTTCCTATGCATCATTTATATCGTGGCTTCTTAGTTTCTTGACTTAGGTACCACATAGGTTACTTGCGTGGGTTATTCTGTAGGTACCCTGGGTCAAATAAGGCTCGGACAACACATAGCCTTTACGGAGGCTTACCTCTCCGGGGGGATCTGACCGACTGGTTGTTAAGCCCAAGAGGGCCCTTATAACTAATTTTGATACCTCTAATCTTTAGAAGAGGAGTCTCAGGCCCCTCTTGGGTGAGGCATACCTACTTTAGAGAGGGAGGCCCCTTTCAGCCACTTCATCCTGTTTGTGTGCATTTTGGTTGTTTGATTATTTTTGGTGTGCTCTTTGATTACTAGTTGGCCTTAGGATTTTTTTTTTATATCTCGAGTCTTGAGTCATCGTGGAGCCAAACCAACTTCCCTGCAAGTCTCACTGCTTGTTACAGTTACCACCTCATTTTGAGTCTTTGCCTTCTAAAAGGTGTAAAGTTATCAAACGTGGTACAAACACCTCCACTTATCAGACTTGTGATCATACAAGGATGAGTATTGAATCGATTCAACAAGATACTAGGATCCCTTTGACTCCTATACCTACTATAGTTAACAATACCCCTTCGACACCTTCAACCACAATGGTTGTAGTTCCAGAGGTACCTATCATCACCTCTTCCCATCCTATAGTGAATACTCAACCTATATCCATGAACCCCTTTGGGTATATTTCTCACCCATCGGGCTATAATGTTCAGTCCATCCCTATGGCCTCCATTCCTTTTTCCTATGGTATGCCAAACTTCACATCGCAATTTCCAAACTCCATCCCATCGGCTAGTACGAATACTAACATTGGAATCGGGGGAACAACTCCTCCACAAACGTAATTCTAGTTTGGTGGTACTCATGTCACTCAAACTAATCTTACCGTTGGAGGCATTCCTCCTCTTAATCCCAGGTATAATCTTGTTTCTTTTGGATGGAGTAACCAACCTGGCCAACAAGTTGTTGCTCATGTTCCATCCTTTACGCCCACCTCCTCTATATTGATTCCGACCAACACATTTGGCATAAAGAATCCACCTTTATCCTCTGGATTCACACATAGAGGAGGTCAGTTTCATACCCTGGGCAACCCCCAACCTGGAGCCACTCCATCTAGGAGCAGTTTTTACAATCCTCATCAGAAAATTCCCACTAGAATGGTGCCCAACCAACCCCATATGAATCATTCCAGAGGAGGATATTATAATCCTGGACAGGTCCATGGTGCCTACCAGAACCCTGGATGGGCTGGGATTCCCCGACCAAAATCTTTCCAGGGATCTTGGGGCCAGATGCCACAACCTCATCTCCCTTTTTTGGCCATGCTCAATCTGCTATAATTTTCTAAGTTAATGAATGACCTTGTGCATCATGATCTGTCACGACCCTCCATCCCCACTAAGCTTCCTTCATATATTTCAAATTTTGAGGGAATAACTGGTTAGGATCCTGGTGATCATGTTACCACTTTTCACCTTTGGTGCTCTTCGAATTCCCTTAACGGAGATTCTATTAAGTTAATATTGTTTCAACGCACCCTCATAGGGGTTTCAATGAAATGGTATATCGAGCTACCTAGGGGGGCATAAAGAAATTTTAATCAGTTCATTTTAGTCTTCCTCAACCACTTCCAATTGTCAGATCGTTATGATGTTGGTATCTAACTTTTGTCGACCTTTCATCAAGACAGGGCCACTCATATCTCAGATCACATACATGAGCGACATAGATGAAAGAGGTTGATCAAGGCCTACATACCCCCAAAATATTTGCTAGAGTGGTTCCTTAAATCTCTCCTGCCTTATATTTTGAAGGATGTTTCTACATCCGGGGTTACTTCTGAGGAAGCAGTGATTTTTAAATCCCAACAGTTATATCTTATATATGCTTAGTTTGGGATGTTATACGATATTCTTCCTCATACATTGAGGTCAAACTATGACCCTAGACAAAATCTCGGGCCTCATGTTGATAACATTGTGGGCTCCGTCAATGTGAAATTTGCAGAATCGGTGACAAGCCATTTGAAAGAATTGTCTCTAAACTAGTCTATAGGAGGGCCAACTTCATCTGTGTCCTCCAATCCCACTCAATCGGAGGATGTACGTTCTGTGCAATCGTAAATCGGCCTGAATGTTAACCAACAACCAGGAGGGAATAAAAATAAAGGACGTAATAATAATCGTAGGGGTGGGAAGAATAATAATAAACCCAAGGACAATGGTAATAATGAGAAGATGAATAATAATAGTGGTGCGAGAAAGAAATAAAGGCAGAAGGTGAAGTTTCCCTATAATCTTTGTACAGATGATCACCTTACCCATTTGTTCCCCAAACTCATGGAAGCTGAAAGGATTTTATCTCTACCACCTGTCATGCTGACTAATCCTTTTCCACATAACCAACACATGGCCTCGAGCTCCTTGAATTCCAAAAATGTGGGAAGTGGGATTCAAAACCCACTGACGCAAGACAATGATCGTTTATGCATCAATATGGTTAAATATGAGATTAATGTAGCCACTTGATCTCGCAAATAGAGTTCTCCACAGACTGTACCTAGTCTAGAGTCTCCCTATCCTCCAGAGATGCCCTTACAAATCCAAAAACCAGAGCCACCACCTCATATTTTGAAAGGAGTAATTAAGTGCTCTACCCACAATCATAATTCTAGAGCTTCCAAAAATTTATCTATTGCTGAGGATGTGGGTCAAAACCCTTGTGCGATGTCAGCTCAAGAGGTACTCCAGACATGTCCTTCATAAAGGAATTCCTTTTTATCTACGTTAGGAGATCTAGATCCTTGTGGCTCGAAATTTATCAAGTTTGACATCATAGATGTGAATCCTCACTTGGATTACCATGTGGCATTCCAAATCGATCTGGGCTACTCGAAGTATAGCATCAAGTGTACTATTGTTGATGAAGTCACTACAACATGTGTGATGTCCCTGGTCTGTTGGAAATCCCTCAGCTCTTCGACCCTTTCTCAGTCTCTGACCATGTTGACTGCTTTTGAAAGTTGTTCCTTCCACCCTCACAGTATTCTTCCTTCCTTTCCGGTCCAGTTAGGTGGGAAGAAGGTAGAGGTGGATGTCGAGGTGGTTGATGTGCCCCTTGACTATAACTTGTTACTAGGACAAAATTGGACTTACTCTATGACTGCAATTGTATCGTCTATCTTCTGTACTCTTTGTTTTCCTCACGATGGGAAGATCGTCACGATCGATCAGTTGTCCTTTGTGTATTCTAGTCCTAGTGCATCTGTTGGACCGTCGATCCCTGTGATCGACAATTCTCAGCTGGTAACTGATAATTACGGTGTTAGAATGTGTTCATCCCTTATGGATACCTTCGAATTAATGGCATCGGTTCAACATATTTACTCCATGTCCAGTAGGTCTATTTCGTCAGAGAGGTCTGTTCCTTTCCACACTTACTATTTTAACGATCCTTGGACGCTACCTTCCTCGACGATGTCTTGTGAATTTTCGTCACATTTTGGAATGGACATGCCACTATCGACAGTAGAGATTGTGTATCAAGTTGTTCTTGAATCTTCCATCGATCTAGATCCTGTTACCTCACAGACAGATGAGGAGGATCATGTCCTGGAGCCCATGTGGGCCACTTTGTTGTCTTGTTCATGCGACTTCCTTGATGAGACTTTTCCTTCAGATGAAGCTATCATAGAAGCCATGAATGGTTCTGACAAACCTTGGGATGATATGCATCATCACTCTTATTTTCTCCAAGATCTTGTTAGAATCTAACAAGATGACTTTAGGTCTACTTTGAGCGAGATAGTCGTTCATGCCATAGTTCCACTTTATATGCATGTAATTTATGTCGAATGAAACATGGAGAGAATCTACCCTACTTTCATGATCGATATATCTCGTATCCCTGACAAGATTGAAAATGTATACATCGATGGAGATTGTTCTCCATAAGAAATTCTTATCTACACTGAACTCTTCTAGGAATTTCGAGATGTATTCTCTTGGTCATATGAGGAGATGCCAGGAATTGACCCTTGAATTGTCAAACATGATATTAAAAATTACCCAGATGCTAAGCCTGTTCGACAATTTCTTAGATTTGCTTATCCTAGGAAGGCCCTTGCTATTAAGGAAGAGGTAGAAAAACTGCTTAATTCTAGCTTTATCTACCTGGTTCCCTTGACTGAGTGGGTATCCAATCCTATTCCTGTGAATTAAAAATAAGGAACCATCCGTGTATGCACGGATTTTTCATGACATGAACAAAGTCTATCCTAAAGACAACTTCCTTACACCCTTCATCGATCAGATTCTCGATGAGTGTGTAGGAAGCGAAGTTTTTTCTTTCATGGACAGATTTTCGGGGTATAACCAAATTCAAATTAAACCCAAGCACCAACACAAGACAACATTTATTTTCCCTTGGGGTACTTTCACATATCGTAAGATGCCTTTTCTGCCTTGAAAACGTTGGAGCAACCTTCCAACGAGCTATGGCCTTCGCATTTCATGATCTCAAGCATATATTCAAATCCTATCTTGACGATCTTACTTCTCACTCACGTAAGAGAGTGGATCACCCCAAGCACCTTCGTCTAGTATTTGAAAGATTCTGCCATTATTGCATCCGGTTGAACCCTCATAAATTCATCTTTTGCATTAGGTTAGGTCGTCTTCTAGGATTTTTAGTCTCTGATATTGGAATCATGGTAGATCCGTTAAAGGTTGAGGCAATACTTTGATTGCCTCCCTTGTGCACTATTCAACAACTTCAAGGTTTATAGAGGAAAGCTAACATTTTACAATGGTTTATAGTGAACTATGCCAATATTACTAAGGTTTTGATGCGTCTCTTGAAGAAGGACACTCCTTTTATCTGGGATGAGCGAGCCCATAAATCCTTCAATGCTTTGAAGAAATCCTTAGTATCAACGCCTTTGTTGAAGTCTCCAAACTACAGTAGAGATTACTTGCTTTATGTTGCCACGTCTGAAGATACACTTAGTATGGTGTTGGTTCAGGGGGATGACGAGGTCCGTGAGCACATCATTTACTATCTTAGTTGAAACTTAGGCGACCCTGAACTCAAATATTCTCATGTTGAAAATATAACTTTGGCTTCTGTTCATGTAGTCCAATGGTTATGACATTATATAATTCTTTGAAAAACTACTTTGGTTGCCAATGTCAATCCATTTCAATACGTCCTTACCAAGCGTATCATAGGGGGAAAGTACAATAAATGGATTGTCATTCTACAATAGTTCGATCTCGATTTCACTTCTGCAAAATCCAAAAAATCATTAGTTTTTGCATAGTTAATATCTGACTTCCCTTGATTAGACGAGGATGTTATTCATGTTGATTCATTTGTGAATGAACACATTTTCCTTGTCTTATTGTCAGACCCTTGGTATGGATACGTTGTTATCTATCTTCAAAATTTGAAGTTCCCTCAGCATCTCTTGCAATATGATCGACGATGTATATGATACCAAGCTAAGAAATACCTTATCGTCGATGAAACTATGTATCATTGAGGATTAGAAAATATCTTGCGTCATTGTTTAAATAACAAAGAAGTTGATTATGTTATAAACGACCGCCACAGTGGGGCTTTTGGTGGTCATCTTTCCGGGCTTGCGATGACCCAGAAAATTTTGCTAGCCGATTATTTTTGGCCATCTATCTTTAAAGATTGCGTTGAAGCCATTAAGAAGTGTCACCCATGCCAAGTGTTCACTAGGAAGATGCGCTTGCATCCAAACCCTTTCCATCCAGTCATTACTGTCGATCCCTTCTCCAAGTGGGGGGTGGACTTTTTGGATTGAAACCCAACTTCGGCTAGGGGTCATTAACACATTATCGTGGTCATAGACTACTTTACTAAGTGGGTTGAGGCCATACCTACAGTTAAATCTGATGGGAATAATGTCGCCTTCTTCGTATTCAATCAAATTATAGCCAGGTTCTGAATCCCAAGTGAGATTGTCATTGATCATGGAAGTCACTTTCAGAATGAAATGATGGAAGAACTAGCATCTCAACTGGGGTTTAATCATGGTCATTCTTCCCCTTACTACCCCCAGGAAAATGGACAACTAGAGGCCGTGAAAAAGTCTCTTAAGACCATTTTGCAGAAAAATGTCAGCTAGAGAAAATCTGACTCTTATATCATGCTTTATCCAACACTTTGGGAATACCGAACCTCAGTCAATACTTCCACTATTTTTTCTCCTTTATAGTTAGTACACGGTGTGGATTCGATCTTACCTATTGAATGTGAAATAACTTCTTTTATATTGGTATTTTCGATCCTACATAACACTTTTGATCTCAAATAATTCCTCGTATACCTAGAGAGTCTAGATGAGCAACATTGAGACGCCTCTACGTCTATCAAAGAAAATAAAATACATGTCAAGGACCAATACAATAAGTTTGTCTATCCTCGATTGTACATAGAGGGTGACTTGGTCCTTCTATATGATCAAGCGAAAGAACCATTGGGGGAACGAAAGTTCAAGCCCATGTGGCACGGTCCCTACATCGTGCAACGTGTCCTAGAAAAAGGAGCCCATGAATTAGAAGATCATGAAGGGAATATGTCGATTGAGCCCAAGAATGGGATCTATTTGAAAAGATATTATGCTTGAGCCCCAATATTCAGCGTAATTCTTTATATACTTGTTGGCACAGGGCTATACCTAGGGGTCAAAACTTAAGAGCACACCAACAAAGCCCTAACTATCGGCCCTTTCGACAACACCTGCGAAGCAGATGAATTATCACCCAAGGTAGAGGAAGGGGTGGTTGAAAGACTCAGGTGTTTGCAACCTTAGCTAGGACATAGATCTATGATTATATCATTTACATATCACTTAGCATCAATCACTCATCAATATTCAACCCTTATTATACTTCGCAGATAGTGCAGAGCATCACAGTGTATACTCAGATCTACAATATTTCAACACTTAACCATAGTAACCCAGATTAGATCTAGTAGATCGGCACTAAGCATCCTCATACACATTGTTAGATATATATCTAACAATCATATATATCTAAGAATCATAGAGCATAAGTGGATATATCAAATCACATATCATAATAAAAGATAAACACATTGAATCAAATCACAGAACATAACACACAGATTTACGTGGTTCACCCCCACCCTGGGGCTATGTCCACAAGATATTCTTATTTATTATCATCTTTAGTCTGTTACAAGAAAAAATCCTCCAAAACACTTCTTCGCATAGAACAGAATATTTTCGCAGCTCGCTAGATCCTTCTTCCTTGCGTTACAACACTTAGCTTCTATAGCAACCTCACAGTAACTTACACTTAGCCTTGCAAGCCTTACACAGTTCACACAGATCACTTATTCAAAATCACATAGATGCACTACCAATTTCACTAAGAAATCACAACTACTACTTCTTACATTTACTATCCTTCTATTTATACATTAAAAAAGTGGGCCTAAGCATGGGTATACCCATGGGAAGATATCCCTTTCCCATTACATATTCCCAAAAACCTAAAAAGGACCCAAAAGGGGGCCTAGCTTCCGCAATTTCCACTTTTCTTTGCGCTTTGTCTTCGATAAGATATTGAAGTCCCAAAAATGGTCAATTATGACCAAGGTTTCCTCAAAACTTGGTCAAGGGCCAACAAGCCCCCAACACTCACCCGTGACTCGTCTCGAGTCACTCTGGTCTGATCAATTCCACCTAGAATGCCTCAAGCTTGGCTTGAGCTGCTTCAACCTATTGTAGTGCGACAACCTCTTTCTCAGTGAACTCCTGAATCACTGCGTCAATTAATGGCCCTTCTAGGCGTTGTTCTGTGGTGATGACAACCTGTTCAAGCTCGACTCCCTGACTTTCAAATTCAGTGAACAGTTGGCATGTCTTTTCTTGGATTGGTTGAAGTCATTGGGAGACTTCCATCACTTTACTTTGTAGCATGTGTACCTGTTGTTGGGCGGTGTGTTGTTCTGGAAATCTCTTCATTCTTTCGATTGGGGTCAAGGCCTTCAGTTGCACTTGTAGCGTATCTGCATGATGCTTTGCTTCTTGGAGCTTTGCCTACAATGCCTGCAACTCTAGATTCTTTGTGAGGTTCTCATAAGTCTGGGTGCTTCTAGTGCTCAACTTCTTACATTCTAAGGAAAAGGTTTTTAATCGGCCAACTGCGCTGCGGGCAGTTGACTCCCTTAGATCTCTTATTTCTTGAGGAGTCTCGGGCACAATATGAAGTTCCAGATCTGTGATGCGTTGCTGAAGTTGATGGATTAATTCTTCAATTTGTGCCACCTGCTATGGGACACATTCTTCAATATTCACTTCTATGACCATCATAGAGCGAAGTTATTTGTGAACCCTTTCTTGTACTTCAATTTGCTCTGCTAGCAATTGGTCCTTTCTCTGCTATAATTGTTCTTTTTCCTCATCCCACTTCCCTTGTAGGGCACGATTTTCTCGTTCTTCCTTACTCTGTTGTTCTACAAGTGTGCTCTGTACTTGTGTCAAAGCCTGGGTGGTTTGTGTTGTGTCTTCTTGAGCTCGTCGAAGGAGAGCTTCGACTTTATCGATGATCTGGTGTAATTAGGTGGGCTCATCACATGTTCCTATTGTTCCAATTGTCAAGGGCATAGTAGAAAATGCTCGGCTAGACTGGAGTGCCTATTGAAATTCTTGAAGTACACCCTTGATTCGGATGAATACCTCCTCCTGCTTCACTTCTTGCTTTTTTGCGATCTCTACTGAAGCATCATTCAACACAACGATTAAGAAGTCAAAGTCATCCGGTGTGAGGGTAGTCTTAAACGTAGTCCGGGTGGCCTTAGTTTTCTTTTGGGATGAAGGATTTGGTGGGGTTATCTTCCTTTTCTTAGAGGGATCCTCCTCCTCTCTAAGAGGAGTAACCTCGCCTTTGTTTTTCTCAACTTCTGTGCCACCTAGTTCTTCACCATCACCTCCCTGCGCAAGTGAGATCGAAGTAGTCTTCATGGATGTGATATGGACATCTTGAACTTCATTATCCTTCTTAGTCTTTCTTGGTCCAAGTCTATCCGTCATAGCTTCAGGGATATCTACGTCGGACATTTCTACAGGGTCCACTGCAACAAGGAGGTCCGCCAACCATTCCTTGGTAATCTACTCCAAGTATTCTTCTGTCAACTTGTAGTACGATTGGATCTGTTGTTTGTGCTCATCAACACGCATTGTGATATAGGGGAAGTGGAAGTCCGCATTGAATTTTATCAAAGGTCTAAACCTGTGAAGTGTGTTTGGGGTGAGGTGCAGTGTAGATTGGATTGCATTCTTCAATTGGTTGTAATAGGCATGGAAGACGGCATTGGATTGCCACTGCTTGTTCATGTCGCTGGAGTACCACAACATATAGAACTTTGTGGCCAATGGTTCGAAGGGTTCGATCTCCAGAAAAATGGCACCTTCTGGTAGGTCCCAGCCGATGAAAGCGATTAGTATGAGAAACCAACTAAAGTGGAACTCACACCCTTGGTCTTGCACTTCTCTGCAATCAGGCTCTAGCTGGTTTACAAGGTACTGCGCCCAGTTCATCTGTAGTCCCTCGACACACTTCCCTATGAGGTCAACTACAAATCCAGTCACTTGTGTTGGTCTATTCTTGCGAAATAGCCTTCCCGTGATCAGCTGACAGGAAATGCGTACTGCACCACTCTGGATAGAGGCTACCTTGTAGCCTCACATTCCTTTCTCGACATCACCATAAGTTTATTTTATCCTCTACGCTAGTGCTTGGTCTGAGGTCTTTCTGGGCTAAAAATCATGTGGGTTAGGGCCTTGCATACTAAGTCTTGTGATCCGATTGATCAAGGTCAAATCCACAGTGATGCGATGATCCAACCATAAGTATCCTCTATGGTAGCACAACAACAACAACTTGACGCATGCGTTGACTTCCTGGTGTCTGCCTAAGTGTGGGATCTTCATTACATTAAGTAGTGTGGACTTCGCAAGGTTATGGGTCCATGACTGCGGGAAAAACTTAGAATTCTTTCCTGTGGTCCTGGTTAAGTACTTATTTGGGGCTAACATGCTGTAAACTTTATGATCTCCAAGGTTAAAATCACTAAATTTCAGTGTTGTGAGCTTATCCTGGTCAACACGAACTACCCGCACCCCTTTCGGAAGGTACGCGGTGATCAAAGTGTACTCGAAGTCTCGAGATACACTGTCATGGTTGATGGAACTTCTTATAGGTGGTAGGTAAGTAGGTAGAATGCGTAGGATAAGCTTAGCATTTGCACTGTCATCCCTGTGCTTGGTTCGTTTCTCATCGGTCGGCTGGGATTGACTGGCGCAAGAAGTGGAAGGGGAGGCCTGGAGTCCTCTCGTTGATGATGCTTGGACTCCTGTAGATAATCCTTGCTCCAACATGACACTCTCAGTCATCAAGTTAATCAAAACCTCTTCAAATACTTTCTCAGCAGCGTTGATCTCGTCCAACATACAAGCTCGGGTCAACTAGCTCGGGTGTTAAATGAATTCAGAGACTACAGTGAACGATATGGGAACAATGCAATGACCACAGGGTGAAGTAATCTTAGGTTTCAGGCTCAAATTATCACTTATAAAAAAGTATTCTCGGTGTGTGGCGCGATGGACTAAGTAGGGAAACTTAGCAACGGTCTGCTTGCAATAGGTATGAGGCTGTATTAGCTTATGTTCTATCCATTATGGCATGTTCTAATGGTTTAGTGGTGAGCCATAAATGATTTCTGACCCGTTCTAAGCAGCAGTCGAATGGTTATATTGGCTTCCAACAACTATATTACTTTGCCTCGGCAAAGTGGCATATGTCATTGTTCTGATATCCCAGCGAAGCTACAATTTTGCAAAGTGTCTTACTACGAGGTACCCTCTGGGATCTTCTATAATTTTTCAATCTTGGCCTTCTTCTTACTTATCTTTCTATCCTTCTTTCCAATGAGCTTCGTCTTGGTGATTCTCTTCCCATGTTGATTCTTATTTTCCTTGGACATAGTCACTTCGTGCTGGTGAGATTCTCTCCTAGGGTTTAGGTATATCACTTCTTCTTTGTCTGGGGTAGAAATTTTATCCTTTTGTGTAGCTTTGGCTTCGAAATCTGGGCTTCTAGTGTCAGATGGATTTGAGTGGTTCTCCTATTCTTCTATCAACGGTGGGATCCTTTTAGTCATGAAATCGTTTAACTCTTGTCTCTGTTGTTCTAAAACCTCTTCTTCTTCCTTCTTTCTGGCTTGATCTCTTTCAATCCAAGGTTTTTCGAGTAGCATAGTAAACATGGCGCTATCCTCAATGAATTTGATAATCTCAAAATCTTCTCATGTCGAAGTTCCATTGACTGTCATAGGTATATGAGCGAGTTTTCCACATAACATCATCAATTTTCCTCTGAATAGTCCTATTCCTCCCAGTGAAGGAATCATGGCAGGCTTCTGTATAGCTTCCCAAGTTCTTTCTGCCATAATGTTCACTTGTGTTTCTTCATCAAGAATATAGTCAATGTCGAAGTCTCCTATTTTTTCTTCAACTTTCTCCTTTTCTTTGAAGATCTCTGGTAATCGGACATCTTTATGTTCCTTCAGGGTTTCTTTCATCTATGTTAATACTTTCTCTAATTCTTGTTGGGTTTCTACCTTTTTTGGATCTTCCTTATGGTCTTCTTGATTCAGATTTATCCTTTCAATCTTAGAGATCATTCTAGGGCAATCCAATACCTCATGGTTCATAACTTTGCAACAGAGACAACTAGGTCTTCTACCAGATGGCCTGGTTTTCTGCAACTGTAACATAGGATTTATCCTCTCCTTCTTTTAAATGATCCCCAACCTATTTTGTACTGCACACTAGAATCGTGATAGCTAACTTGCAAAAAATTCTTTCTATGATCATGCATCCATTTGTTAGTCCAAACATTCTTTCTATGCATAGGTATAACATATCTATCACTATACTTATTAGATCTATTCATATCAAGATTTGTTTCATCTATTAATTCCATAGGTTTTAAGCTAGGACAAAATCTATCAAACATACCTAGATCCATGATCTAGAAACAAAAAATTTCACTTATCTTACTTATACAGAGTACAAAGCTTCCAGATCTAAGAAATTTTAACTATTCTTACCTTTATTAGAGCACAGATCTTATAGATCTTACCTCTTTTCTGTAGATCTTACCTCTTTCTTTCAGAAATTTCCACTTTTACTTTTCTTAGAGAACAGAGCGTTCATATATCGCTTCTTTTCTTCAGAGCTGATATTCCTTCTTTAGAACATAGATTTTCAGATCAAGTGGATTACTATGCACTAGGGTACAAGTCCTCACACAAATCTTTTACAGTTTCAGGACAAATCTTTTCACAAAGCTTCATTTTCCTTAGTTCGCAGCAATCACAGTTTTAGGTCCCGGCAATAGAACCATTTGTTGGCATAGGGGTAGACCCAGGGTTCAACGCTTAAGAGCACACCTAGAAATCCCTAACTACTGGCCCTTTCAGCAACACTTGCAAAGGATATGAAGTCTCACCTGAGGTAGAGGCAGGGGTGGTTGCAAGACTCAGGTGTCTGCAACCTTAGTTGGGACACAGATCTGTGATTATATCATTTACATAGAACTTAACATCGATCATTCATCAATATTCAACCCTTATTATACTTCGCAGACAACGTAGAGTATCACGGTGTACACTCATATCTACAGTATTTCAACACTTAACCATAGTAACCCAGATTAGATCCAGTAGATCAGCACTAAGCATCCTCATACACATCAGATCTAACAATCATATATATCTAAGAAGAACAGAGCATAAGTGGATATATCAAAGAAGATAGCATAAGCAAAGATAAACACATTGAATCAAAGCACAGAGCATAACACACTGATTTACGTGGTTCACCCCCACCCTGGGCCTACTTCCACAAGATCTTCTTCTTTATTATCATCTTCAATCTGTTACAAGCACAAAGCCTCCAAAACCCTTCACATAGGATAGAAGATCTGTGCATCTTGCTAGATCCTTCTTCCTTGCGTTACAACACTCAACTTTCTATAGAAACCTCATAGTAACTTGCACTTAGCCTTGCAAGCCTTACACAGTTCGCACAGAGCACTTATTCAACATCACATAGATGCACTATCAATTGCACTAAGCAATCACATATACTACTTCTTACATTTCCTATCATTCTATTTATACATTACAAAATTAGGCCTAAGCATGGGTAAACCCACGGGCCGACATCCCTTTCCCATTACATATTCCCAAAAACCTAAAAAGGACCCAAAAGGGGGCCTAGCTTTTGCAATTTCTAATTCGCTTTGCGCTTTTTCTTCGACAGGCTGTTGAAGTCCCAAAAATGGTCAATTATGACCAAGTGTTCCTCAAAACTTGGTCAAGGGCCAGCAATACTAATGTAATTTAGTGTATATATGTTTTTCCTTTATTTTCATTCGCAACGTGCTTATCAAGTTTTCCCTTGGTTGGAAAATGTCAATGGAGTCTTTCGTCTTCTTAGGATTCGCAGACGGGGCCAATCATCATACACAGAAATTGGCTTCCACTGCTTGGGTTTTTTACTCACCCGAGGGTCTACTCGTGTCTTCGGGTGGCGTATGCCTAGGGCCATCCACGAATAATGTGGTTGAATATAGCGTCGTTATAGAACTTTTGTGCGATTCCATTTTGCATGGTATTCTCTCTTCGAAGGTTTGCCTTGACTCCTAGTTAGTAGTATGTCAATTGAACAACAGTTACTGTATGTGTGACCCTAATCTACTCTGACGATTCCTACAGGCATGACTTTTGGAACGATAGTTTGATTTTATTACTTATCATCACATACCTAGGAGTTCTAATTATGTATCTGATGCATATGCTAATTTTGTTTTAGATTGGAATTTGTCACATAACTAAAGAAAAGAAAACATTCTCACCAATGTACACATTGTAACAAAAGTAAATCCGAAAACCATGTTTTTATATATATTTCAAAAAATTTGATGTTTATAGTAAAATATTGGGGCTAACACCCTCAATATACATATACATCCGATCATACAATAGTCATGACATCTATGCCTATGGCACCAAATGGGTGTCATGATAACAAACTATGGCATTTGAGAGATGCTAAAAGAGTTTCACCCAATCACGGGGCACACCCACCACTTGTCGTTGCATAGCCTCTGGCAGATCCTCCACCTGAACCATAGGAATCCTCTATGTCAAATGAGACAGGTTTCCCTGCACTTTTTGAAGGACTTTCTCTGCATCCCCTCCCGCTACTTCATCTCCCCGGTGCCTCTAATGATGTCCTAGAATTCCATCTAACTGTCGTAGACCTATGTCTGTGTCACATACATTTCTAATTAGTACTTAACATCATCCAAAAATATTTTTGTTTTCCTATACAAAAATACAAAAAAATGAAATATTTAAAAACCGTTGACATACCTATGTCTCTGTAGGCAGACCCTGGTGGTAATGGCATGTCAGGATCTCCTATGAAGTCGAGCCCTGCATAAGGGTAGTTATCCATAGCTATCACCTATTGTCTCCACCAGAAGAAGACGTCATTGTTGTAGGGTGTTGGCACCCTACCTCCCCCCTGTCGCCTCATCACATTGGTCCACCGTGCCATGGCTGGATCACGAGGTCCATGCAAAATAATCTCAAATCTAGTTCCTAAGCCTAGAACCCACTCAAAGAAAAAGATACACAGGATAGAAGCAAACCCGAAGTTTCTTTTACTACCCTGTTTGCATTCTGTCAACTGGCTCTTCATGTTGGCTAGCAGTGAGGTGCACCAATCGTACACCATGGGTCTTAAGCACTCCACTAAGTATAACATAAGTGGCCTCTATGCTTGGTGTAAAGAGGTCGATCCCATGATCTGTGTCGAAATGAGGACAACAATATTGAGACGAAGATTGTTTATTTCTCTCATGGGGATTTGACTCCCGACCTTCTCAATCCCTGCAATGCAATGAACATCTATTTATTCCTCAATTTTCATACCACTCCCAGTTCCCTGGGATTTGAGGTTGAACACCTCATCCCAACATGACAATCCCATCAAGAAATAAATGTCCTTGACTTCAATCCTTAATGGTTGTCCATCAAGGTTGAAGCTCTCACTATCCAGATCCCAGTAATCCACGAGCAACTGTAGACATCTCACTTGGGCCCTCATACCTTTGAGAGCCCAAAACATATATAGGCCACATATTTTCAAGGCCATTTGGGCCTTTGGATCTCTCTCCACTACAACATATACCTCCTCATGTTTTGTTTCTCTCCACTCTAGCACCATCCTGCAAGAGAAAAACCCCTTTTTGAGTTAGACACCACCAAAAAACATTATTTATGGACATATACGTGGGATTTAGTTTTCACAGTCGTGTATAGGGCTTCTTATACGCAGTATTTGTTTTAAACAGTCACATATAATCATGGGTATACACGACTCGATGAACTGTACCCGATGTACACCTAAAGTTTCAAATTGATCCCTAAATAACTTTAAAAATGGAACCTACTTACAAAATATAATCCAATTAAAATAAAGAGGAGAGTAAGATGAATTACCTGGTCCATACGCTCGTTGAATCCGTCGCTCGTAGCTCCCGCAATCACCAGTTGAAGTTCAGAGGAAATTTTGTCCAAAATCCACTATTTGGGTAAAAAATATAAATGGTATAGTAAATTTTATTTTTTTACTATTTATAGAAAAAATTTACCCACTTTGCATAGTTTCAGACAATATTTTGGCCTAATAGACTAATATGACAGTGGATTGAGTTAGTTTTTGTAGTTTTATCCAGGGATTCTTGCGATTTTCAGTGCCATGTCTCCTGTTCATAACTTTGGACAGGTATTTTTGCTACCCAGCATATAAGATAGGTATCCATTCCATCATACAAATTTGTATCGTCCTATGACTATCGCTCTTATGCCTTAGGTACGAACCCATTTTATAGCGACATGGAACCTTCTATCTGCAACTAGAAGTGTCATTATCAAATGGTAGAGACTTACCAAACATGGGTACCCTAGTTAGATCCTCTGCTTCATTCGATGCCCATGCAAATATTTTTTCCGTTGGACTGGGAGTCCCTTATGGCTAATACATGAATTTATTTTGAAGCTCATTTCTTACTCATAAACATGTTGGCCTATACCTAGAGGATTCCCAAGCGAGTTTGATTTAAGCTCTTTTCTAACTCATTTTCAAAAAGATAAAAGATTGTCGAGTGAACTTGTCTCTTTCACACTCATAAATTGTGATTTGAAAGGATGTCTATTTGGTGCAATTTTATCCCTTTTTCAAACAAAGTAGAATAAAATTACGAAAAGGGACATTTTTTGTCGTTAAGTTGTAATTTCATCTCATGCCCTTGCTTGCAGTATTGATCCTATTGTCGGTTCTCGAATTTGCATATAAGCCATTCACCTTAGCAGTTTCCATCCTCAACCAAGTAGAGCCTCGTTTATCTCCTTTGCAACTTGACACCCTATACCCAGGAGGAAACATTCCCCCGAGTGTCCATCTCCCACATGCACCTCCTTTCATTGAGCATAGGTATGTTCCACTGCTGGAACTAGTTTTTCTTACTTGCGACACTCATTTCCTCCTATGTATCATAGCATTCATTTGACTATGAAAAAACAAAAAAATATGGGTGGGAAGGGAATATTATCTTATATTGGCAGCAGTCATGTCGCCTTTGAATAGAGCATAAATGTTTTGAGTCCACCTGTCATCAAAATTTTGGGTTTAGCATGACCTTAGGAGGTTGAGCTCGTTAGAGAGAGTTTATTCCCCTGACTGGTTACTCTTCTAGTCCCTATGGAGATTTGGATTGATTCCTCCTACATCTCAAAGTTTCATCATGAGTCTATGCCGTCAGAGTCCTCCATATGTCTCATGCTCTTGTTCAAAGGATGTCTATCGACCTGTGTTGGCCACTTCTCCGAACTCTTGACTTTGCATGTCATCCATACCCTTAGTGTTTCTTAGAATCACATGAAGTTGTAGTCCTATTGCACACTCGGTCCTACTTTCCTCATTGGTAGGTAACCTTGAACCCAACAATCGTAATTTCATCATTGGTCATCGACTGGGTGGTTTCCCTTGTGTTCAACGGTAATACATCTATTCACACATTGGGATTCATGCAGTTTATTGGATTCCTTTAACCCTATTGGTGGTTTCCTCTCCTTTGTCAAAATTTTTCCTTATTGGATGCTATTTGTAGGGTATTTTTTGTGTACCGCTTTCACCTGGCACACGCAAAAGATGCATAGTGTCATTGGTTCATGAACATGTTCTTCATCCAATTTCCTGCAAATCATCAAGCTCCTTCCTTGGATCTAGTGATAAATTATGAGAGATTCCTTAATTCTTTCCTTTCAGCGGGTTTCCTTCCATCGAATCCATCTCATCTATTCTGGATATGAGACCTAGAGTCCTATGAGTACCTAAAGGCTTGAAGTCATTAGTAGTAGGTTCTCTCACCATCGACATTTGGGAATACATCAATGTCTCCTGATTGATGGATTCTTCAAGTGTTCGACCCCGACTCCTTTATTCACACTTGTAAGAATGTACTCAGTGCCTTGATACCTAATTTCATCATTGGTAGGTTGTCTTGCATTTGTTAATGATATACCTCAATGATCGATAATCAAACGAAGTTTAATTGTGTCCAACCTCAAATCCTTTACTCACACGATGTATACTTGCACCTTTTTCGAACTGTGAGGAAGAATTGAAGACATCATTTTATAGTCACATATTTCCTGAGTTGTTACTACCTTTCATCAGACCAATACCTATGTGACTTCAATGATCATGAGAGATCAAATTGTACTCCATTGTATACAGATATCTTCAGATTTATTTTGAAACTTATTTTACTAGGCCTTGTTTGTGACTATGGAATCCTTTGGCACGTAACCACCTTTGTATTACCTATTCATGGCCATGGAAAAAAATTTGGTATATTTTCACATGGATTTGCAGTGTAATTCAAATTGGCATCCATGTGCGCAAAGTCAGTACAAATTGTTATGAGAAACTAGTTCTTCCATCTGGGTCTCCATTACTCTACTTCTGGGTCTTTTAATGTATTTTGGCCATCACAGACACTCCTTTGACCTCATGCATTAAGGGGCATCTGTTATAGAAAGATTTTCCTCACCCTATGCAAACTTGCACAAAAGGCCTTTTTCCATTTCCCTATGTAGATTTGAAGTCCCTTTTTTCAATTCCCAGAGATAAAAACATTGTTTTTCCACATATACGCGCCCTACCTATAGTACATCATGCATATATGCAGGTTGCACCACTACAACCCACATACATCGGGATTTGTGCCCAAAATTAAAAAATGGCGTTGGGTTTCCATGCCACATCACAAGATCCATGATCCTTGACCTTCCATATACTAGAAACATTCTGACTCGACCCTTCAGTTCCACTTGAAGTCTACAAATGGGCCAAATCTAAGCTATGGAAAAGAGGAGAAGAATTCAACTTTGAGAGCAAAGTTACTCTAGAGAAATTATTCACTCCATATTGAGTCTGCATCCCTTTGTCCTTTTAAGTTTGAACACATTATTTAGTCACCAAGCTCTTCCCTACTTGATTGAGAACCTCATTGTCTCTCTCATATGATATTTCATTTGGTGGAGGATTGAAGCGGTGGAGGCCCAGCTAGAAGGACCTTAGTTTCTCAGTTCCAAACCATGACGTCATGGAAGTTTGTAATTCATTCACTTTTGCTGATTACATTTTAATAGAAATACTCTTTTCTCATCCAATTAATATCTTGCAAATATTTGAATTGTTACTCCATGTGCATATTTGTTATGAATGTTGATGGATTGTGTTATCGAATGTGCTACATCATATATTATCACCATATGCTTTCATTTCTTGCTTTTTGAGGAAAATTTGTAGGTGTATTGCTTTAAGTCAAGTGCTCAACAATGGACTTCATGGAATGTCTGGATGAGGTAGGCCTTTTATATTGTCTTGCTAGCATATTTTTTTATATATCGTACCTGAGATTAGAGTTGATTTCTTCAATCATTTCCATATGTTGTGGTTTACCCCTATCCATAGAGATATTTTCCTTGTAACAAGGAGAAGTATGGTCTGGAGTGTGTGAGATACAACAATCTTCCCACTTGTTGTCTATATAGTCTGTTGTCAACCGGTGGAGTGTCCCTGCCATCCTCAAGTATGACTCCTGATAGGAAAGGAGTTAGAGAAGACTTGTAGTCTATCATGTGAAATATCTCAAGGATATCTCGTGCATATTTGACCTGAGACAGTTTGACGACTAATGCATTTTGACTGATCTTGTGTCCAAGGAAGAAATGTAGCGGACCCATGGTTGCCATCAAGAACCTGTCATGTAGAATCCTCTTGACTGCAACAATTGCTGAATTCGAGCAATCGATGATCAAAAAATCATCAACATACAAAACTAGGAGTAGAAGTGAATCAACCGTCCTGAGCATGTAAAAATTTGGGTCTGACTTACAATGTATAACGTTCTGTGAAAATAGGTAGGATTTCATCTTGGAATACCATTCCCTTGGGGCTTGATTGAGGCCATAAAGAGACTTATTGAGTCGACAAATGAAAGATGAATCCTGCATAAATCCATGGGGTTGCTCCATATAGATCTACTTAGAGATATCTCCATGAAGAAATTCATTCTTCATGTCCATCTTATAGAATTTCCATCCTTTGGCTATCGTAATGGCAAGTTCCATACATATTGAATCCATCTTCGCTATTGGAGCGAAGGTATCATCATAGTCAATGTTGTGCACCTACTGAAAGCCTTTGGCAACTAGCTCGACTTTGTATCTTCTAACCTATCCATCCACTATGCTCTTGGTCTTGTAGACCCATATCCACCTGACAAGTTTTCTTCCTGAAGGAACGAGAACCATATCCTAAGTCTGGTTCTCGGGGAGGGAGTTGTACTCCTCCTACATGACGTATTCCTAAAAGGGATTTCCAACAGCCTTGCCATAGGACTGTGGATCTAAAGACTGAACCAAGAAAATATGCATGGGTGGCATTGGTTCAATGGAAGTGAGTGCAAGAGGAGGATCCTCTAATTCATATTGAGACCTCCTAGTATTAGCTAGATCCCCAACAAGATCTCTTGCATCCTGAAGAGTATTCTTGGCCCACCTGGGCCTCGGCTATGACTCTGCATCTACATCTGCATGCACTAAATATTCATCTAACTATAATGAATTTGTATATAGATCATGTGAATCCTCTGAATCCTATAAATCATAACTCTCATATGAAGAATATTTGGCATGTGTTTTCTCATCATCTCTGATAGGTGGAAGAACAAAAGTGTCTGCATGTGACTGTTGAGCTACATGTAAGAAAATTTCCTCGAATTGGACACTTCTCTTAATGATGAGTCAGTATGAGGAAAGATAAATGATTTTGTATCCCTTCACACCATCAGGGTATCCAACAAAGATACACTATGTTCTCTATGGATCAATTTACTTCCTCTTCTTAGAGGGAATACTAGCCCATGCACGTGAACCAAAAATACGAAAGTGGGTCACTGTCGGTTTGAGGCCACTCGAAGTCTTGTAGAGGGTCTTATCTTTGACACATCTATGGGGAGATATGTTTTCGATGTAGGTTGCACAATTAAGTGCTTCATCCCATAATCTCTGTGGAAGTGAATTTGCATGTAGCATGCAAGATGCCATCTCTTTTAGAGATCTATTTTTCCTCTTAGCAACTTTGTTTTGTTGCGGAGTATAGGGAATTGTGTGCTGCAACTGAATCCCAGAGTCATGAAAAATATTTTTTATCTCATGGTTGACATACTTTCTCCCATTATATGTTCAAAGGACTTTGATTTTATTTCATGACTGTGTCTCAACAAGGGCCTTGAAATATTTGAGGTGTTGAAGGACCTTTGATTTTTGCCTGAGAAATAAAATCCATGTGAAGAAAGAGAAATCATCAATAAAAATGAGCACATACACTATTACATATTGGAAAAAATGTGACATTCTACTTGTGATGTTATGGAAACAATTGGCCACATTGTAGAAAAACATAGGGAATTTTAAGTTTTTTTCTCCATCCTTCCCGATATCCTAAGGTATGTAATATGTTTCATCACATCTACATAAAGGTTGAAATTTTCCCCTTTTTTTAGTGTTAATTAATGTGTAAAATAAAAATCCAATATTTACAATTACTATTCTTTACATTAACCAGTTATTTTTTATGTTTTAGATTGTTAGGTGAATTTTTGTTACCCTTGTAAAATATTTTACCTCGTACATATAGATATTTGCATGCCATTATGAAAGACACTGGAATGGAGTATCAAAGTATAGATGCATGTCCTGATGATCATATTATATATTATGGACAAGATGCATCGAAAACAAAATGCTTGGTATGTGGTATTAGTAGATATCGAACTGATCAAGTAACAAAAATGATGCCTAGAAAGGTTCTTCAACATATTCCCACAATTCCACATTTGCAATGACTGTTTAGGTTCCAAAGCATAGAAAAATTTATGGATTACCATGCATGAAAGAGAATTGAATATGGCATTCTTTGAATGCTTGCAGATGGTTATGCATTTAGGTAAATTGTTGCAAAATGGCAAGAATTTACATATGAACCTTGTAATGTTAGGATTTCATTAGCAAATGATGGTGTTAATCCATTTGGAGAGATTCGATATGTTTACTCAGTGTGGCATATTTTTGTTGTCAACAATAAAATTCCTCGGATGTCAATAAAGAGAGAGCACATAATGTTGACAATGATTGTTCTAGGTATTTGCTTACATTAATTTTTCATATGTAAATTTTTTATTTGTCTCTTTTTTTGCATCATATATTTTATTTATTTATTTACCTATATATACATACCATGGTAGTAATTTCATGTAATTTCAAACAATTAGGTAAGTACCATGTTAAAGATATGAATGTGTATATCGAGCTTCTTATCGTCGAGCTACTAAAGTTATGTGAGGGCATCACTATGTATGGCATCTGTAAACCAATTGGGCAGAAGAAATTTCAATATCTTGCAATACTTTTATGGACAATTCATGATGTCCTGGGACTAACACATTTTGTGTTATGTAATGTTCCATATTTCACACTTGAATAGTATATAATTAATTGAATATATCATGCATGTTGTTTAAATAATCCTTTCGTATATTAATTCACAACAATCCATATGTTGCAGGTCTTCAAACAAATGGGTAAATTTGCATGTCCAGTTTGTGTTCCTAAGATGAAATCTCGTCGGTCAAAATGTTTAGGAAAGGAGGTGTTTGATGAGTATAGAAACTTCCTCTCTAAGAACCATAAGTATCGTACTACTGAAAAATATATTTTCAATGTAAAACAAGAGAATGGAATAAAACCACAAAGAATGACACCTCCTCTATGGAAGTTGGCATATGACAAAATTAATCCTCAAGGTATGCATTTTTTTCATGTATCGTAAATGGGATCATGTTTTGAAATTTTATTTTAATTATTCAATTTATTTTACCGCATTTGATAAATAGTGTTCTAATTTTTTTTTTATGTTTCATCAATGTCGTCATCATGAAGGTAGTAATAATGGGCTTCCATGAAGAATGAAATGTTATCCCACTCAATTCATGAGGTTGTCTTACTATGAGGAGCTAAAAATAGTTTCTTTGTTTGATACAATGCATATCGAGAAGAATGTGACATAAACATTATGGAGAATCATAGATGGTGGGAGCGATAAAGAAAAAAATTGTCAAAATCTATAATGACATTTAGGTATCCAATCATGCAATGCAAAGTGATCCGATTAAATAACGATGGAGAGAAAAATGACCTTCCATGGTTATTAAGAAAGCATCAAAGCAATGGTGTAAAAGAGGTCATTGTTATTTCCCTCTGGTTTTTGTTCAAACATAAAGAATATCTTAACGAAGAAAGGTAAATTTGGTGGGGTAAAAACACATGATTGGCATACCTTCATTAAGGTAATTAATAATTTTAGTATTCATATTTATATATTGGTCGTATACATTTTTTTATATTTTTATATTTTTTGTCTAGTTTTGAAACAAGTAACGATTTGTTTTTATGGTTACAATATGTTCTACCTCTATGTCTCCCAAATGACTTAGACAACAATGCCAAACAAGTTATATATGATCTTCGAAAATACATAAGGTAAGTAGCTACAATATATATGAATTTTGTTTTTTCAATTTTTTGTTGTACTTAGTGACATGTGTTTTACTTGTAATGTAATATGTATTATGTTTTGTTGAAACATTTTATTTTATTGCGTCATGATCTGTAGATGGTTGTCATTGAAACAAATCCATGAAGATGATATAAAGTATTGGAAGAGATAAATTCCTTGGGTAATGTGTGAAATGCAAAAGTATCTACCTCTAGCATTTTTCAATGCACAAGAACACTACCTCATACACCAAGTTCAAGAGATTGAAATGTGTGTACTTGTACATACAAGGTCAATGTGGATGGTAGAGAAGCACTTGAAATCATTGAAGGATTTGGTTAGACAAAGAGAACGTCATGAGGGTTCTATGGTGGAGGGATATATGGTATATGAATCCATGGTGTATATTAGTCAGTATCTTCCTAAATTAGTAGTGAAAGCTATAGATGCAGTGGATTGCATTTGGGATGTGAACTCCATCAAAACATTTGAAGGGGATCAGTTGTTGGGGAAAGGTACAATGAAGAAAGTGAGAGGTAATTAAATTGTGGATGTTTGTAATAAATATAAATTTTTATTTTTTTTGTATATGATCATACTCATTTAATATTTATTCTTTCATCATCTATTAATATTTACCATGGTTATAACTAATATTTAATATTGGTGAATTGTGATTTTTTGATCGATCAATTGCTCAAGATTGGGATGCACTACATGTATACATTGCAGAAATTCTTGACTGGATGAAGGTATGGATTAATATATGTAAACAATGTCATGGAGGTAGGTTATCATGGAAAATACTGTCTGAATTGGTTAAAGAAGCTCATCGTAATGGAGATTCTGATGTTACACAAAGAGAAATATATTTAACATATTGTTTGAAAGATGGAAAGGAAATAAAATTCACCCATTTTATTCAGTTATTTTATATTATATTAATGTGACTGTAGGTGTGTTTTTTTCATATTATACTTTCCAAGTTATATAAAAAAAAATATTATTAATTGACAATGCATCTTTTACATGTTTGGCATATTGTAGTTGAAACACCACAAGGCTATGTGGTGCAATGGCCATAAATTTCGCATCAAACAGTTGGATGAAATGAGGAAAAATTATGATAATGGGATAACCGCAGTATTCTAGGTCACTAATGTTTCCTCTAGGAGTGAAATACATCCTTGAGAATATGAAAATAGATACTATGGATTTTTGAATGATATAATTAAGTGTGACTTTAATTCCTTCAAATTAGTTTTGTTCGATTTCAAATGGTATAGGTTACAAATGCATGAACATGATGAGGAAATAATTATTATTCATCATGCTAATGCATTTCCAATGATTAAAACAATGGTTTTTGAAAAGTAAATGACCGCTATGTTTTTCCAAGTCAATGTGAACAAGTCTTTTACTCAAAGGTTCTAGGTAGGAGGGATTGGTCATTTGTTGTTAGATATGATCCAAGAGGAATGCCACTAAAGTATTCTTTAGATGAATAAGTTGATATTGAAGAAGAAGATAATGTAGAGCTAGAGAAGGAATAATATGGTTCCACAGATGAAGAAGACAGAGAAGATGAACCAGGCATAGGAGACAATGCACCAGTTCTTGATGATGATATCGATGCAGATATGCTCGAAAATGACATTGATGATGATGATGATATCATAAATCCTTTCAACATTGTTTCTGAACCGGATGTTGATACAAATGTTGAGTTGGATGATCAAGAAGAAGATATAGAATAAGGATGATACAAATGATGCGTTGAATGAGGTACATACCTAGATATTTTAATTTGTATGGATTATTCTCTTTAAATAATTTTTATGTGGGTTAATCACATGTTCTTAAGTTTTATTTAATTTTTTGATATACTATGCTACATGTTGTTAATTGTTTTTATAATCAATATTATGATTTGAATACTTCTGGGAGGGTTGTTCGAGAAAAGTGTCAATTGTTTTACAATTGATCAATAAATATTTACAAACCAAATTAACCTATAAACCAAAATAAACTATATTAACCTATAAACTAACCTAAATTAATGACATTAATACTTATATTGGTGATACAAACATGAACAATGATCAAAAGAGGCATGACAGAATAGAGAGACCAATATGGTTCAATCTGAGGTTAGTGTAGCCACTAGGACTCATGATTATGGTTCTTCGCAACCTGTTGTAGGTCCAGAGCCTCCTCTTCTAAAAGCACCTTTGGATATTGATAATCCTAAACCTTTACCGCATATTCAGAAAGGAATCCTTAAGCGCTCTTCTCATACTCTTAATTCCAAAGAAACCTAAAATTACTTGATTGCAGAGGATTTGGGTCAAATTCCATGTGTGATGTCAGCTTTAGAGGTACTCTAGATGTGCCCAACAAAGATGAATGCCTTTCTATCTGAATTGGGAGATCTAGACCCGAGTGTCTAAAAGATTATCAAGTTTGATGTTGCAGATTCCAATCCTTGCTTTCCTTACCATGTGGCCTTTCAAATCCATGTGGAGGGTTTGAATATCAAATTCATTGATGAAGGTGCTTCTACATCCGTAATGTCTCTATATTGCTGGAAATACATTGTCTCTCTACAACTTTCCCAATCCAGGACCATGTTAACTACATTCAATGGAAGTTCTTTTAGACCCCATGGTATCCTTCCCACTTTCTCAGTCATGTTAGGAGGCAATATTGTGGAGTTCAAGGTTGAGGTGGTTGATGCACCTCTGGACTAAAATATTTTACTGGGGCATAATTGGACTTACGCTATGAAAACCATTGTGTCGTTGGTATTCCACATTTTATTCTTTCCTCATGAAGGGAATATTATGATGATCGACCAATTTTCCTTTATGCATCCTACTTCTTCTTCATCGGTGGGACCTTAGGTCCTCGTTATTCATAATTCTCAGCAAAAAACTAAGAATGTTGGTATTGGAATGTATTCCCCCTTGATGGGAAATTTCAATTTCTTGACACCAATATCGTGCATTAATGCCATCTCCAATGAGTCTTCATCGTCATTGAGGTTTGTTCCTTTTCATACTTTATATCTTAATGACCCGTGGACCCTACCTTCTCTGGCTATGTCATATGAAGTTCATTCACACATCAGGATGGAAATGTCATTTTCTATAGTAGAGATTGTGTATCAAGATATACAAGAAGATACTTCCAACCCAGATCCTTCCTCCTCGCAGACTGAAGAGATAGATCCGACCTAAGAGCCCATATGGGTTTCACACTCATCTAGTTCACATGACTTCTGAGAAGATATTTTACCCTCGGATGAAGCCATCTTAGAGGCCATGTTGGGTCCTAATAGGCCTTGGGACGACCTTCATGGTTGATCTGGATTTATGAGTTGAACGAAATGAATAACAAACTAAATACAATAGAACAGAGTACAAAGAACAACAACAGATATCCAATGAACAATAACTTCTATTGAATAAATAAAATAGTCTGAAAGTGTAAAACTATAGAACTGAAACAACTTGCTTGAATGGTGGTAGCTATATATGAGAAGAGATGTGGATACTATGCACATCTGTTTGACAAGAATGATTACAATGAGGCTCCAAAGGCCTTTTTTACATCACTCATGAATTCCAAAACCATAACCCTAGGAGATGAAATGTCAAAGTTTATATGGGCCACGATGGGTAAGTTGGTACCTCATCTTCTTGGGGTCTTAAATTTTTCATACGACCTCTGTTTTAGGTGCGTGGTAGCTCGTTGGAAAGGTATTTTCGAGAACTACACATTATTCCTTCAAACTCTGACTTTTTCTACAGTTTGACTATGGAAATACAAAAAACACTATTTAGGGCCCCAAAACGGCCCTCAAAGTACATAAATATGTACTGACATGAAAATTTCCAAAATAAGCCAGTTGGATTAGGTGGGAGGCCACCAATCTCCACCTAGAAGATGTGTAGGGATTCATACAACCCCAAAAGTGTAGAACCCACAATTACAAAGAAGTAAAGAAGAACATGTTGAACTAAAACTGTCAAGAGGATCCAATTGGAATAGATGGTTGGTCACCAATATCCACCTAGATCAGTCTTCCCCCCTTAGGAAGCAATGGTCTCCATTTCTTTGAGTGCCCCCATTAGGTGAGGAAAATTTTATTGAGTTTGGCCCCATGTGAGCTACTTTCCTTGGTGTAGGAGCTTCCCTTCCTTGACATCCCGATAAAGTTGGATCCTCTGTTGGCGAGTTCCCTTGACCTGTGTGTCCACTATCTCATCATTGGATTATTTTTCCATGTTGTTAGGGTTGAACTCTGTTAGTTTAAAATTTTATGCAATCTCTGAGTTTCCAATAATGGTGGAAAATATGGCTAAAGGAGGTTCACATTGAACACTAGGTGCAAGCCAAGGAAGGGTGGAGTGTTGAGCTCAAAATCATTACTACCCACAACATTGGTGATAGTGTAATGCCCATAGTGAAGTGGGTGGAGCTTTCGATGGGGCTCTATAAGGTGATAGTTTTATAAATGTACCCATACCTTGTCTCCCACATGAAACTAGTGTGTTACTCGGCATTGATCATGGTGTTGCTTGTAATTATCATTGGCTCTTTGCAAAATCTCATGGACCTATTGGTGGATGTGTTGAATCTATCAGACAGTTGTCTTAGGTTGATGGATAGTTGGTATGGATTGTTGTTTGTCATTGATTTCAACCCTTGGAGAGTGATATGGAGGATTGATGTCAACCCTTGAAGAAGTCCGGTAGCGAATTCTGGTAGCACAAAGGTTTGGGTAATGGACCCAAGGTTGTTTCATGTATAATGGTATGATTTTAATATTTTTGAAGGTAATATTATTCTATATGGATAGTACATATCATTCCATTTTCGGTGGTATGTGGAATGTCACATAACTCCTCACGGTTAGAGAGTTATGGCCATGAGAAGTTGGAGAACCCAGGTTTGGGTAATGGACCCAAGTTTTTTTTATGGATAATGGTATGAGTTTTGATATATTTGAAGGTAATAATATTATATGTGGATAGTACATGTCATTCCAATTCTGGTGGTATGTGGAACGTCACATAACTCCTCACGGTTTGAGAGTTATGGCCTTACGAAGTTGGAGGACCCTCATATGTTGGCTTGAAGCCCCAAAAGGTTAAAGAAGTCAAAGAGCTTGCAAAGAAGAAATTATTATTTAAATGATAAAGTAAAGTGACAAAGTCAAGAATTATTATTTAAATAATAAAGTGAAGTGACAAAATCAAAGAAGATTATTTAAATGATAATGTGAGGTGATAAAATCAAGGAGGAATATTTAAATGATAAAGTAATGGAGAACTTTCTAATTATGGAAAGTGGTTAACCCTAAAAATGAGTAAAATAGGTTAAGTGACCTATAAATTGGTTAAGTGACCTAGAAATAGGTTAAGTGACCTATAAATAGGTTAAGTGTTAAGAACCAAATATCAATATAGCATAGAAAAACCTCAGAAAAAGTACTCAACGCCTTGAAAAAGAGATAATTTCAGATAATAAGCCTCTTCGAGGGGGCAACCTCCTTTTACCCCACTTAAATGTTCAAGTCCAAGATGATTCAAAATGAAAATGTCTCCTTGGTATATATAGGGGACCAGGAGGTATAATTACAACTAATGGCCTAAAGCTGACATAAATAAAATAACATTACTAATATAATATGCCACAATTAAGGGGTAGTGTGCCAATATTAGGGCTTAACATGCCCCTCCCCTTGAGACAAATGTTGTCCACAATGCTTGAGTAACTCTGGATGCTTCTGTATAAAAGACTCATCTTCCCAAGTGGAATCTTCAGTTGGTATTTTCCTCCATTTAATGAGATACTCTGAAATGGATCTATTCCTCAGCTGACAAATTCTTGTGTCAGTGATGGCTTCAGGCTCCAATATGATTTTTCCTTCCTCGTCAAGTTCTGGCAATATAGTTTGAATTGAGATCTTGTTGCCTATAAGCTTCTTTAAGCATGAAACATGGAAAACTGGGTGTACTCGTGAAGATGCAGGAAACTCCAATTTGTATGCCATAGTACCAATCTTTTGCAACACCTTATAAGCGCCATGGTACTTTGGTGATAATTTATTATCCTTCTTCTCTTGCTTGAGGGACATCTGTTTATATGGTTATAGTCTTAAAAACACCCAATCCCCTACTTCAAAACTTCTTTCACTACGATTTTGATCTGCTTGTTGTTTCATGAGATTCTGTGCCATGGTCAGGTTGTCCTTTAAGATTTGGAGAACTTGTTGTTGATTCTTGATGTGATCTTCCATTGCTTGAACCTTAGATTTTTCATTTAGAGAAGAAGTGATGGAAGGAGGGTGGTATCCATAAAGTGCCATAAATGGTGTCATTTTTGTTGCAGTATGAAA
>SNQJ01S0029751.1:67756-82613 GCA_010110895.2 Picea sitchensis
TAGTTGATGAGTTGGCACATACATGAGGTGTATAGTTGATGATGTTGGTACATCTTGATGAGTCATAGTTGATGAGTAGTTGATATATGATTGGTACATACTTGGTACATGGTTGGAGGCACTTGTTTGTACTTTTGTGGACACATGGTTTATGGATGATTTAGCATACTTGTATTGGTATATTATTAGAAGCACATATTGATATTGGTGATGATTATGAGTTGTTGTGTTATGTTTGGTTGATGCACATATGTGAGAGTTGTATTGGTGATTTATATGGGTGAGTATATCTGTTTTGGTTGATAATATTGATGAGACAAGTTGTTTTCATAGGTTATTTGGACAGGTTTGGTCCATGGTTGATGCACTTGTTCATGGTACAGGTTTTGTACAGGTTGGTGCATGGTTTATGCACTTATTTATGGTACAGGTTGATTACAGGTTGAGGTACAGGTTGATGCATGGTTGATGCACTTGTTTATGGTACATGTTGATTACAAGTTGAGGTACAAGTTGATGCATGGTTGATGCATGGTTAAGGTTTATTGGTACAGGTTTACAGCAATATATTTCACAGTGACAGTGTGACATTGGTTCCATCATTCTACCTCTACTTCAGGGCAGTTGGATGGGACAAGGACAGGTGGTTGTAGCCACATTTCGGTTGTATGCAGAGAACATAGGGGGTTATAGCCTCCTTTTGGTTGTAACCAGAGAATTGGGGAGTTGGAGCTTCCCTCAGGTTGTAACCTGAGAAACTAGGGGTTGGAGCCTCCTTCTAGTTGCAGTTGGAAAACAAAGGAAGTTGGTTCTTCCAATGAATGTAATTCTTCAATACATATAAGAAAAATAATTCTCTATTTTTCTCTCTCTTTGGGTTTCCACGTAAAACAATGGTGTACTATGTATAGTATGATTGTTCATTTTTTCATTTCTTACTTACTCTACAGTTATTAGATGATAATGATAAATTGATATAAAACTTAGATTATATGGTTAAAAAATATTATATTGCTCTATTATTGATTCACCCCCCTCTCAGTAATCCAACAGAATCCACTCAATGAATCTGGTGGCTTCGTCGGCCTCATAATGAACTTTGGAAGAGTTTTCCTGTGTGGTTTCAAGAGGTAGTGCAACATCAATGGGACCCAAGGGTTAGAATCCCATCCCCACCTGAAATGGGCTATGGTCAATGGAGCTATGGAGAGCCATGTTGTAGCTATGTTGAACATAGGGAAGACTCTAATCCCATGTACGCGGATTCTTAGAGTTGTACATCTGCAGGATGTGCAATCATCTTATTAACGATGGTGCAGACCCCCCTTAGCTCGTAAGGGTTGTGTGACCTCCTGGTCTAGGATCGATCAAGAAACTGAGTCTGATTGACTCTTCAGTCCCTCAAGTACCTTTAATCAATTGAATAGGGCCCCCTTCTTCTTAAGACACAGGTTCTATGGAACTTACGGGCTTCTCCTTAACGCTTTTAAAACTTCAACGTATTTAGGAACTAGATATCTTGGTTAAGCCCCTCCCTCTGAGTGACCAAGGATGGGACCAATCACCTAAATGAAAGGTGCTTCGTGATTTCATGTTTCGCAACTTCGCGTCTCACGAAGTTTTCTTGCTCGTCCTTCCCAACCCCGAACTTGCAATTTCCTCTTGTCATATCAACGGTCCACAATCCCCGTGAACCACGAAGTTGAAAGGTTGATCACTTCTCTCCTCCGATCCTCGCTATCCCAAAATTCATGTGCACCAAATCAATGGCTCACAACTCCCTATGATCTGACAACTTAGATCAACTCTTCACGAATCAGGCTTCGTGTTTCACAAAGTTGGAAGACCGCTAACCTCCCTTCTCCCAATATTCGAACTCTCGATGTCTCCCTGGAAAATCAATGGTCCAGATTTATCCTTCAATCAACGACTGTGATCAAATCATGATTTTGCGATTCGCGAGTTCTTATAACTCTGCAATTTGACTTCTCTAAGTCATGAGTCAGCGAAATGTTGATCTCTCGCTACATGTCCCCCTTAACGATGGATGATTCTGATGATTTTGGAACTTCGTAAGTATGATTCTTCTGTACACTTTCAAAGATTTAATGTTAGTGCACTTTACCATGATCAGATGGCTATGATCCTTAGGCACACAAATTGGATGACTGAGATCCTTTCTTTGCGCTCTGATCGAATGAATTAGATATTTTCTCTGGCACTCAGATCGAACGGTTGATATATTTTCCTTTGTGATCACTCCTCATTTTCTAGATGTTGATAGGACGATCCAGATATTTTCCCCTGTTCTTATGCTTTCTACTAACTTAGAAGATTTTCGAAATATGTAAAAGTTTTGACCTTTATCCTATTTGCGAGTCCGTTTCTTGGGTCTCATTCACACTTCTTGGAAAGTTTTGTCCCTCCTGAGCTTGATCTCCTCAAATATTTCGATCTCCCAAGCACTTCTTGCTTTTCCAAGAAATTTGTCAAACTCAAATACAAAGATTCTTGAAAAGAATTATTTCCCTCCTTCCTGGCATTCCTCTGTTCTTGTCCTTTGACTTTTTTACTGAGTTGCTTTGACTCTTCATCTAATCCCATACCTATGCACTCTTTGCAAAAGATCTTCACACAATATTTGAGTTTTTGCGACGGCTGTGCACACCTTGCAGTAGTCCCTTTACACTTCCTGCAAAGAAAACTTACTTTGTTCCTCCCGAGCTTACGTGTCAAGACAGACTCGTTCAACGCACTCCTTGCAGACTGTGTGCACACCTTGCAATGGCTCACGAGGAAAAGTGATTTAAATTTTATGCATGCATTTCAAAGATATACACACCTGTAACAAGATTCATGTATTATTGAACAACCACAATAACATGGAAATTACAAACAACAACAACTTCACACATTGGATCAATTTTCCTCTGTTTTCTTCATTCAAAATCAAGAAAATGGTTAGAGTAAAATTCAAACAACAATCACTGCTTTGAGATTCCTACTTGATCGCAACTATTGTAACCCTTCTTTAGGGCATACAAAACCTCTCTTTATAAAAATGAAACAAACAAACTGCTACCTAATTGTGGTTACATCGAGACTAGGGTTAAATTCCTAGGTCACACATGCTCATTCTTCCTATGTGAATGATATTTCCTTTTATTGTTTTCTATCATCTTCAAAATATTTGCAGTTTTGGCTATTATTTGAGACTCTAGATTGGTCCTTAGATGCTGAGTTCTCCTTCCACGTGTACTTGCTGACGATTCTCCTGCATCATACTCCGCTGGGAAAAAATTCATGGACTCCTGTCGATTAGCTCTTGCACCGAATTTCCATGCTTCTGGATATTAGCTTCACTCTCCCAACTGGCATATTCTATTGGATGTCCCTTCCACTTGACCATATACACAAAATAGCTCTTCCTTCGTGTCTTCTTACCAATCCTCTGATCAACGATCTTTTCCATCTATGGTTTTTCTTCTATAGGCATTTGTTTCTCTCACTGAATCTTCTCTTGATTTGTTGATCGCTCTGTGTCATCCTTCCGATAAGGATACAAGTATGAGACATTGAATATGGGCGATATGCCCACATCATTTGGTAGCTCGATACCATAGGCGTTTGCATCAAACTTCCTCAAGATCTTACATGGCCCTATCTTCTTCATATTTATTTTGTTATATGTCACCCTAGGGAACCTCTCCTTCCTGAGATGTGCTAGAACCAGATATTCTATTTCAAATTGAATTTCTCTGTGATGTTTATCAGCTATGCATTTGTGCTCTTGGCTAGAATTCTGCAACTTCCCTCTGATCTGGCTATGGAGCTTCTGCATTTCTGCAGCAAAAATATTCTTCTCCAATGCTCCTGATCTCACTCTATTCCAAGTCTATCAACTCAAATACTCCCATGGGTTTCATTCCATATAATATTTGGAATGAGCTCTTCCCAGTGCTCCTGTTCGGTGAGTCGTTGTATGCAAACTCTGCTTGTGACAGAATCTGATCCCACTGATTATGGTGCTCGGTGACCAGATTCCTCAATAAGTTTCCCAAACTTTTGTTTACCACCTCAGTCTGTCCATCTGTCTGAGGGCGATAAGTTGAGGTGAAGGAAAAATCTGTCCCTAACTTCTTCCACATTGTTCTCCAAAAATGACCAACAAATTTTGTGTCTCTATCTAAGACAATGCTTCTGGGTAGGCTGTGAAGTCTCACAACTTCCTTAAAGAACAGATTTACAGCATGTGTTGCATCACTAGTCTTTTGGCATGGGATAAAGTGTGCCATATTTGAAAATATATCCACCACCCAAAATATGGAATCACATCCTCTTTGCATTATTGGCAGTCCCAACACAAAATCCATACTTATTTCATCCCAAGGCCTCTATGGTATGGGCAATGGTTGATATAATCTAGTGTTTTGTCTTTTAAAATTTGCATGTTGGTAGATTCTAAATCTACTCACGAATTTTATCACATCTGTTCTCATACCTGACCAATAGTATGAACTACTCAACTGTGCAAATGTATTATCATGGACGAAATGTCTAGCCAATCCTCCACTATGTTTTCCCTTCAAAAGGTTCTCCCTCATTGAGAATTTTGGTATGCACAATTGATTTCCCTTGAACAAAAATCCCTCTTGAATCATATACTCTGTCCAATAGCTTATATCTCTCAGCATAGGATTCACACATGCTTTGTATGCTTCCTTGAAATCTGGATCATCACTGTACATTTCCTCAAGGTGTTCAAATCCTAAGGTCTTTACCTGAAATTCCTGCATAATCAAACATCTCCTGCTCAATTCATCAACAACTTTGTTAGCATTCCAAACAATATGTTTTATGAAAAAAGTAAAATTCTACATAAACTCAATACACTTTGCATGCCTCTAATTCATTTTTTCCTATCTGGTTATGAATTGTAAATCTTGGTTATCACTATACAAGACAAATTCTTGTGGGACAAGGTAATGTCTCCATTTCTTCAGGGCTTGTATTATGGCATAAAACTCCTAGTCATAGCTGGAGTATTTTCTCTTAGTCTCATTCATCTTCTCGCTGAAGTAAGAAACAGGTCTATTGTACTAGCTAAAAACTCCTCCAATTGCAACGCCACTTGCATCACATCTCACCTGAAATGTCTTCTCAAAATTTGGCAAGACCAGAATTGGTTACTCTGTTATTTTCTCCTTCAGTATATTGAATCTCTTCTCATCCTCCTCTATCCATTTAAAAGACTTGTTCCTTTTCTTCATTGTATCCATCATTGGTGCACAAATTCCACTGAAATCTCTAATGAACTTCCTATAGAAACTCGCTAATCCATGGAAGATTCTTACCTCAAACATGCTCCTGGGCGATGACCATTCTTTGATTTCTTTCACCTTCTCCAGATCCATCTTCAGTTCATTTGAAGAGATAAAAAAACCCAAGTAAATGAGTTTTGTATTCATAAAAGAGGACTTCTTCAAGTTTATCAATAGCTTCTCCTTTTGTAGTCTCCTCATCACTAGTTTCAGGTGCCTCAAATTCTCCTCCTTAGTCTTTCTAAAGATCAATATATCATCTAGATACATGACCACGAACTTGCCAATGAAATATTTTAGTATTTCATTCATCAACCTCATAAAAGTACTCAGGGCATTAGTTAAGCCAAATGGAATAATAATCCACTCATACAAACCTTCATTTTTCTTAAAGGTTGTCTTCCACTCATCACCTTCCCTCATTCTGATCTAGTGATATCCACTTTTCAAATCTATCTTAGAAAATAAATTTTCTCCACTTAAAAGGTCCATCAAATCATTTATTCTTGGAAAAGGGAATCTATACCTGATAGTGATATTGCTGATGGATCTCGAGTCTATACACATTCTCCATCCTCCATCTTTCTTTGGACTCAATACAGTTGGTACTGCGCATGGACTTAAGGTCTCTTTGACCAAACCCTTATCTAACAATTCCTAGACTTGGTTCTTTACCTCCTCATTCTCTCAAGGTGTCAGTCTATGATCCAGATTTTATGAGAAGAAAAAAATGAATACATATTATTAACAGGTTCTTAACACAAAATAACAGAGATACAATAAAACTAGTTTTCTATTCAATAACGAAATAAGCTGAAATTGTAAAATGCAGTGGAAACAAGCTTGATGGAATGGTGGCGGCTTATCTCTGAGAAGAGATGTGACGACAACGCACATTCGCAAGAAGAAGGTTACAATGAGGCTCTGAAATAATTTTTACAATAATAAAGAATGCCAAAAACCCTAGACATCCAAAAACCTAACCCTAGGAGATGAAGCACCAAAAGTCACGTGGGCCCCGTTTGGGTAAGTTAGTACATCAACTTCTCGGGGTTGTAACTTTTGCATACGATCTCCATTCCAGGCGTGTGATAGCCCGTTGGAAAGGTATCATCGAGGAGATTCATTTTGGGGGATAAATCATGCCTTTGGATATCATTGAGGAGATCGATCCCGAAAAACCTTCATTTAGCCCCTCAAAATGGCCCCGAAAGTTAAAACTGCTAAAAATAGTAAATTTCCAAAATTGTCAGAAAATTGTTTTCAGCCAGTTGGAAAAGGTGGGTGGCCACCAATATACATATGGATCAATACTCCATCCTTAGGAAGCAATGGTSTCCATTGCATTGAGTTCCCCCATCAGATGAGAAATTTTCTACTGAATTTGGCCCCGGGTGAGCCACTTTCCTTGGTTCAGGAGCTGCCCTGCTTTGACGAATCGATAAAGATGGATCCTTTGTTGTCGAGTTCCCTTGATCTGTTTATTCACAATCTGATCATTGGATGCCTATTGTAGGCAGTCAGGGTTGAGCTCTGTTGGTGTTAGTTGTTCTACTACTTCTGAGGTGTCTAATAATGGTGGGAAATAAGGGCGAAGGAGATCCACATTGAACACTCGGTGTAGACCAAGGAAAGGAGGAATGTTGAGCTCAAAATCATTATCCCCAATGGACTTGGTGATAGTGTATGACCCATAATAGAGTGGGCGAAGCTTTCGATGGGGTCCTGTAAGGCGTTCTTTCTGCAAGTGAAACCAAGCTTTGTCACCACCTGAAACTTATGTAGCACTCGATGTCGATCATCGCATTGTTTGTACTTGTCATTGGAATTCTATAGGATATCCTGAACTTGTTGGTGGATGTGTTGGATATGCTCAATGAACTGGGTGGCTTTGTCAACTTCACTTGGAGCAAGAGATGAGTCAGTCGAGGTGACCGCAAGGGAAAGTGCAACATCTATGGGTCCCAATGGTTGGAATACCAACCCCACTTGAAAGGGGTTATGGTCGGTTGAGATATGCAGGGCTCGGTTGTAGCTATGTTGTACATAGGGAAGGCTCTCATCCCATGTGTGAGGGTGATTTGAATTATACCTGCGAAGGATATGTACAATCATTCGATTTACAACCTCATTTTGGCCATATGTTTAGGGGTCGAAGGCCGTGGATTTGGTGAGCTTAGTGTCCAGTAATGACCAGAGGCTCAACCAGAATGTGCTGAGAAATCGACTATCCCAATCTGAGACAATGGTTTGTGGAATTCCAAAATGTACCCAGACTCGTTCAAAGAAGAGCTTGGCAGTGGCCTCTGTTGTGATGCTCTTCTTGTAGGCAACCAGAATCGCCATCTTAGAAAAGCGATTAACAACCACAAAAACATAGTCATTACCCTACTTGATGGACTGGAGGCCCGACATGTAGTCCATTGAGATGGATTCCCCTGGTCTATCAGGAGTAGGAAGAGGGGTGTACAGGCCCTATTTCTTAGTGTTTGGTTTGACAATAGCGTAGGCAATGCATGACTTGATATACTTTCTAACCTCATGTCAAAGTTTTGTCCAGTACAAATGTTTCTGTATCATCGCCACTATATTTTCAACGCCAAAGTGTCCTGCCACCCGACTGTAGTGAGATTCCCAGATAAGCTTCGATTTCTCACTTGATGGAACACAGATATGGCCCAAATGACACAAAAACCCATCCTGAAGATGGAAATTATCGACAACTGTGTTTGCACCGAACATTTGGTAGGTGGTCGCAATGTCAAGGTCTGTCTCATAGATTTGGGGCCATCTAGATGTCTCATGGACGCAAGAGTGTAGAACCGTGGTGAGTGTCGCGACTGGTGGTCTGCTGAGGCAATCAACGACGTGATTGGTGCTTCCTATTTTATACTTGATGTTGAGGTGGAATTTTTGCAAGTATGTGGACCACTTTTGATGGCGGTCATTCTGCAATTTTCTCTGTGTCTGCATGAACTGCAGTGGCTTATGATCAGTGTGGATGACTGTCTCCTTCCCAAGAATGTAATGTCTCCACTGGTGGCATGATTTCACAATGGAGTACATTTCTTTGTCGTAAGTAGGGTACTTACATATAGTATATGATAGTGTCTCACTATGATAGGCCACCGAGTGGCCGTGTTGAGTGAGAACGTCACCCACAAAATAGTTTGAAGCATATGTATCGATCTCAAAAGGATGTTGCAGGTCTGGTAGTGAAAGTACTAGGGCTGAGCAAAATCGCTACTTCAAATCATCAAATGCTTGTTGTTGGGACTGGACCCACGTAGATTTCACCTTACCATCACCCTTGTTTATTTGGCTGAGGGCCCATGCAATATGGGAGAAACCCAACATGAACCCGCGGTAGAAATTGGCAAGGCCCAAGAAGCTCCAAAGCTCAGTGAGTGTTATTGGGGCTGGCTAGTAACAGATGACTTGGATATTGGTTGGATCCACATGTACGCTATGTTGATCAATGATGTAGCCCAGGTAATGGAACCTATCCATGCCAAAGGAGAATTTTTCCAAGTTGGCGTATAGCTTGTGCTGCCGCAGGGTGTGCAGAACCTACTGAATATGCTGCAAGTGTTCGACCCAAGTCTTGTTGTAAATCAGAATGTCATCCAGATACACCTCTACAAAATTATTGATGAATGGTCACAGGATATCAACCATCATCCTCATGAAAGTGGATAGAGCATTTGTCAAACCAAAGGTCATGACCAACCATTCAAAAAGGCCTTCCTTTGACTTGAAGGTGGTATTCCATACATTTGTCTGTTCTATTGGGACCTGGTGGTAGCGAGACTTCAGATCAATATTACTGAAGTATTTGGGCCCCGTGAGTTGATCAAGGAGGTCATCGATTCAGGGAATCGAGTACCAGTTTTTGGCTATGATTTTATTCAAATCACGACAATCAATATAGAATTGTCAGGTTCCATATTTCTTTTGTACCAACACGATTGGGCTCTCGCAAGGTGATGAGATGGGGTGGATGTGCCCCTTGTGGAGAAGTTTTTGGATCTATCGCTTGATCTCCTCATTCTCTAACAAAGAGCGATGATAGACTGGTCCATTGGGGAGTTGTGCGTCGGAGGTCATATCGATGGGGTGCTTGACCTGGTAGTGCAGAGGTACCCCTATAGGTGAGGAGAAGATATATGAGTATTCTTCCATGACCTTATATACTTTGTTTTGTTGTGTGGAGAGGTCAGCCGCAAAGACCCTGGATGTGGCTGTGATCTTTTGCTTATTCTGAGAGAGAATCATGAAGAAGACAAAATTCCCCGTCTGAGAGATGAACTTCCTGCATTGCTTAGCGAAGATCAAGGAAATAGCACTAGGTGGGACTGCCTCGGGTATCCTGTACAATTTCTTATTCAAAGTAATAATAACACTATGAGGCCTAGACTCATATATAGCATGACATTTCCATAAATAAGGTTGGCCCGAAAGAACATCAGAAAATTTGAGAGGAGAAACATCACACAATACCTTGTCTTTGAAGGGCTTGATGTCGTACGACAATCGACACTATTGGCTAACGTGGAGATCACTTCCTTGGTGGAGCCATCCAATGGTGTACGGTTGTGGGTGCAGTGTTGTTGGCAGGGCCAGCCTCTTGAAGACCTCTGCTGAGATGAGGTTCTTCTGGCTACCACTATCAACAATGAAGTGCAACGGGGTGCCTTTTACCCACATCTATGAATGGAAGAGGCACTCTCCTTCTTCTCACTCATTTGGTTCATCAGGCTGGAGCTTGGTGGTAACAATGGTGGCACTGGGTTATGTTTCAATGATCCATCTTCCCCTTTTTGGTTCTAGCTCAGAGTCATAATCTGCATCTGATTTAGAGGCTTTCACTTCGGCCACCGATGACTGCATTGAGCGGCAGTCAGCAGTGTTATGCCAAGGGCTCTTATGGAAGTGGCACCACTTCCCGGTATCTTTCTTTGTCTTTATGGTGTCCTTCTTTGCTTGCGGCTTGGACTGGTTGTCCTGATACTTTCCATCTTTGCTCTATCCTTTGTTCGGTGGGTTGGGGCTACCCTTTCTTGCCTTTTGTTGTGAGGGGTTCCCAGGCCCAAATTGCTATGTCTTTTGTTTGATCTTTTGCTCGATTTTGACGGCATATCGGTAGGCCATGCCTAAGGATGAGATGCCCAAAAATCCCATTTCGGTCTGGATGTATCTATGCAGAGCACCGTGATATTTGACCACTAGATGTCRCTCTGAATMTTTGATACCCAACTTGGTGCGCAAGGTATGGAAGATATTTGTGAAATCTGGCACTGATTGGTCTCTTTCTTGCCGCAGAGTGGTCCATTTGGTATACAGGTCGTCATAACTTCTGACAGGGTAGTATTGTTCCTTAATAACATCCCTAAAGGATTCCCAGGTGGCCGTGACTAAAAATAATGAGGTTTCCTCTGTTTCCTTTTGCTCACAGAAAGTTTCCCACAAATCTTTGACATGGGGAATGGCTTTGAGGAGCACAAAAGTAATATTTTCTTTATTTGAAAAGTTATGAACATAAAAATACCCTTCTAGTAGATTCAACCACTTGTCTACAACATTTGTGTCTATCTAAGCTTCAAATATAAAAATATCGAAGTTTATTTGTACCTTGAAGGGGGTGGTGCCTTCGTTCGAAGAAGATGCGTCGCCTGTTGGTAGCCGTTGAAGGATTTGCATGAAACTATCCATCATCTCGTTCCTCTGTTGAGTGAGGGCTTCCTCAATCAATAGTTTGAAAGGATCTCCTGTCCCGTCATCTTTTTTTTCTCCTGCCATGGGAGGTCTCTTGGGCGTTCCAGAGCTTCTTTCCTCAAGAGAAACAAGCTCGAGACCCAACTCTTTGTACTCTGACCTTGTTGGGGACATCTATTAAGACGAAAGGGAGTAGACTTCTCTGATACCACTGATATGGATTTTATGAGAAGAAAAAAAATGAATACAGATTATTAATAGGTGCTTAACACAAAATAATAGAGATACAGTAAAACTAGTTTTCTATTCAATAACGAAATACTCTGAAACTGTAAAATGCAGCGGAAACAAGCTTGCTGGAATGGTGGCGGCTTATCTCTGAGAAGATATGTGACGACAATGAGAATTCGCAAGAATAAGGTCATAATGAGGCTCTTAAGGCCTTTTTACAATAAGCAAGAATGCCAAAAACCCTAGACATCCAAAAACTAACCCTAGGAGATGAAGCGCCAAAAGTCATGTGGGCTCCATTTGGGTAAGTTAGTACATCAACTTCCTCGGGTTGTAACGTTTGCATACGATCTCCGTTTTAGGCGTGCGATAGCCCATTGGAAAGGTATCTTCGAGGAGATTAATTTTGTGGGCTTAATATTGCCTTTGGATATCATTAAGGAGATCTATCTCGAAAAACCTTCATCTAGGCCCTCAAAATGGCCCCGAAAGTTAAAACTGCTAAAAATAGTAAATTGCTAAAATTGTCAGAAAATTGTTTTGAGCCAGTTGAAAAAGGTGGGTGGCCACCAATATCCATCTAGATTAGTCTATACATTTATTTTTTTGGTATACTTTCTCCTGGTATTAAATCGATATGATGGTTGATACTTCTGATGGGTGGCAACGAGTTAGGCAACTCATCCACCACTATGTCAACAAAATTTTCTAACAATTCCTGAACTTCTTCAGGAAAATCATCTATAGAAGTACTAGTAACGATAAATATGGGTTTCCTCACCACAACAAACTGCATCTCCTGTTCTTTCTTGACTTCTTTTATGAGTTCCTTCCCGCTCATGAGAAGTATGATTGTGTTGGCTTCCCCTTTCAATTTCTTCTCCTCTATTGGCAGCAACATGTGTGTCCTACCATTCTTCTCCAAGGTGTATGTATTCTTCCTCCCATCATGAATGAAATTCCTGTCAAACTTCCATTGTCTTCCCAATAAAATATGGCATACATCCATGGGAATTACATCACACATAATTTCATCTCTATATCCTCATATCTTAAATTCAACCAAGCATTATTTAGTAACCATTACCTCATGTCCTTTCTGCAACCAAGAGACTTTATATGGCTCTGGGTGTGCAGTTGTCTCCAGCACCAATTTCTCCACAATCTCCATGGATACTAAGTTATCAGTGCTCCCACTGTCAATGATCACCTTGCATACTATGTCTTTAGTGTTGCAAGTTGTCCTGAATAGATTGTTCGTCTGTACTGACCTTTTAACTTCTGCCTCTGGTTTTAAGAGAACCTTTCTCATCATCAGGGATGTCCCATCCTCTGCTCCTTCTGCTTCAAAATTTCCTCTTTTTTCTTTCGAAATGTTATCTTCTCCTCCTTCTTTCTTTTTCTCAGGGCATTCCCAAGACATGTTCCCTATCTTTCCATGGGCATAACACCTTATTCCTCCTTTGCCTCCTCCTCTAGAAGAGTTTCTTCCACCACCTTTTCTTCCTCAAGAACTTCCTCCTCTTTCTGAGTGACTGTGTGGAGTTTTAACCTCGTCCTTGGAATTATGCACTTTTTCATGGGCAACTCCCTTGCCTTTGTTTAGGGCTGAGATTTTACCTCTACCTCGTTGGATTTTTTTTTGGCCAACTTCTCTTCTCCCTTAAACATGAACTGATAAGAATCCTCTACTGTCCTTACTGAAATCATACTGAGCTCATCCTGGATTTCATAGCTCAGGTCATTTATATACCTGGAAACTTTTTCTTCATCCCTCTCTCTTTGTCCAGATCTAATGTTCATCTTGTAGAACTCCTTTGTGTATTCTTAATTGTCATACCCTTCTGTCTCAGGTTCTGTAGCTTCCTAAACAGTTTGATTTGATAATTTTTGGGCATGAATTTAGCCTTCATCTTGGATACCATTCTGTCCCAATTATTTATCTTCTATTTGCTTCTAATTCTCCTCTCAACCTGTAGTCATTTAATCTTGGTGACAACATGTCTCACCCTTTTCTCCCCATCGACATCTTCATAACCAAAATATTTTTCCATGGACCTTATCCAATCCAGCAACTCTTCAACATCCAAATTGCCTTCATACATTGGGACCTCTATCTTGGCTCTAGCTCCCAATCTAACAACTGCTCTTAGAAAGCGTTCTTCGGAAACGTGTTCCCCTGCATCTTCTTCGGCTTCTACATATTCTCTCTCTGCATCACTGATGTCTCCAGCATCAGGTGCTCTTCTCTGCACTACTTCCATCGCTTCCACCCTTGCACGAAATTCTCGCATCTCTCTTTCTACAACATGATTGGCTAAAGGTGGCTCCCCTCATCTCCTTGGTAGGATTGTGTTGGTTGTCTCTCACACACAGAGTACAACTTCGAGTTATTTTTCTCCTTCGCTTGAAATCTATAGACAAAAAGCAACTTTGATACCACTTGATGCAGAACCCCCTTTTCTCCTAAGGGTTGTGCGACCTCCTGGTCTAGGATCGATCAAGAAACCGAGTCTGATTGACTCTTCAGTCCCTCAAGGACCTTCAATAAACTTAATAGGCCCCCCTTCTTCTTAAGAGGCAGGTTCTATGGAACTTGTGGGCTTCTCCTTAATGCTTTTAAAGCTTCAATTTATTCAGGCACTAGTTATCCAGGTTAAGCCCCTCCCTCTACATGACCAAGTCTGTGACCAGTTGCCTAAATCAAAGGCTCTTTGTGATTTCACGCTTTGTGACTTCACGTCTCACGAAGTTCACTTGATCATCCTTCAAAACCCCTAACTTGTGATTTCCACTTTTCAGATCAACAATCCACAATCCCCATGATCCAACGGTCCATATCTCCTTTTCATGTATCGGGACATCGCGTTTCGCGAAGTTGGAAGGCTGATCACTTCTCTCATCCGATCCCCGATATCCAAAAATTCATGTGTGCCAGATCAACGACTCACAAATCCCCATGATATGACGACTCAGATCAACTCTTCGCGAATCTAGACTTCTTGTTTCACGAATTTGGAAGACCTCTCACCTCCCTTATCTCAATATTCGAAATCCTGATATCTCCCTAGACAATCAACGGTCCATATTTCTCCTTCGATCAACAACTGTGATCAAATCACTATTTCACGATTCATGAGTTCTTATAACTCTCCATTTTGACTTCTCTGAGTCACGATTTAGTGAAATGTTGATATCTCGCCACATGTCCCACTTGATGATGGACGTTTCTAATGATTTTGGAACTTTGTAAGTCTGATTCTCTTGTACACTTTCAAATATTTAATTTTAGTGCACTTTACCTTGATCGGGTGGCTATGATCCTTAGGCGTGTAGATCAGACAACTGAGATCCTTTATTTGTGCTCTGATCGAAAGACTGAGATATTTTCTCTGGTGATTAGATAGAACGGTTGAGTTCTTTTTATTTACGCTCACTCCTCGTTGTCCGGACATTGATCGGATGGTGCATATGTTGGATTACTGAGAGGGGGGGTGAATCAGTAATAACATAATTATAATCCTTTTTCTTCAAATGTTATATCAATGTAGAATTATTATCCAATAATGAGCAGTAAGAAATAAACAATC
>SNQJ01S0029751.1:86094-99467 GCA_010110895.2 Picea sitchensis
TGGTACTCTCCATGATCTACCTTTCAGTGGTTAAACTGATTTCTGAAGGAACCTTCTCTGATACCAATTGTTGGATTACTGAGAGGGGGGGTGAATTAGTAATAGCGTAATTATAATCCTTTTTCTTCAAATGTTATATCAATATATAATTATTATCCAATAATGACCAGTAAGAAATAAACAATCACACACATACAGAGTACACAAGTGTTTTACGTGGAAACCCAAATCGGGAGAAAACCACAAAATTCTTTTTATTATATGTCTTGAAGAATTACATTCATTGGAAGCACCAACTTGCTTTGTTTTCTAGCCGCAACTGGAAGGAGGCTCCAACCCCCTAGTTTCTCAGGCTACAACCTGAGGGAAGATCCAACTCCCCAGTTCTCTGGCTACAGCCAAAAGGAGGCTACAAACCCCAATGTTCTTCGGCTACAACCGGAATGTGGATACAACCACATGTCCTCACCCCGTCCTGCCACCCTGAAGTAGAGGTAGGATGATGGAACCACTGTCACACTATCACTGTGAGATATACCGTTGTAAACTTGTACCAATAAATTTGTAATCAACCTGTACCATAAACAAGTGCATCCAACCATGTACGAAGTATCTACCAATCATGTGTAAACTACTCATAAACTATGACTCATCAATATAACCAACATCATCAACTATACACCTCATGTATGTGCGCCAACTCATCAACTACTTGTCTCAATCATGTACTCAACATGTACCACAACCAAAAGCCCTCATCAATTTCATCATCTAAATCTGATTTGTAGCTCTGTAATAGACCTGGTGTATATGATCACATTTCTGCAAACCTTCCTTAACTTTAAAAACAAGAGACTAGCATCTTCATCAAACTCTTTTTTAGTCTCACATGCCTAGTTTTGGATTAGTCAACAACCCTAACTTGAAGTAATCATAACTTTGAACCTATAATGTATAAAGATATGAAAATGATTTAAAATTTTCTTCAGTGTGTTTTATACAATTCCTCCAAGTGTCACTACTTGGAACCTCTCAGAAAAGGAGTTATAGAAAAAATGGCATACCTTGCTAAATTCTAGCTTATTCTAGAGAGTGACCTTGTAGAGCGTGCCCCACACAAAATATTTGATGAATTGATTTGAAACTGTTACAAAAAATACTAAAGACTGTACGCTAACCAACACATTTGGTTTCACTGAATTTAGATCTTTTATGCAAAATTTATGATGGCTTTACCCGAAACACCTGATTTTGACTAGTTTCAGGACTGGCCACAAACCCTATTCTCCACAGAGTGTAACTCCCAAAATACAACGACCCACAAGATGAATTTTTAACCACAGATACTTGGATATGTTGTCTTACTGGAATAGAAATTTCAGGATCTGAATCATTATATAAAAATAGTTATAGCGAAAATGGTGAGATGACCTATAAATAACATACCTTAGAAAGCACCATCAAAAGAATTTATCCTTCCTTGCATTTCGGCCTTCTTTTCTTCACTTTCCTCAGAATTTCAGATTATATATATTTTGGTTACCTCAAAAACCTATATATATTCAATATTCTCAAGTGTGATTCAAATGAGAGAGCCTTGCCTCTTATTTATACTCTCCAAGTTGCTTCCTTAAAAACATCTTCTAGGTCACTTGGCCCACTTTCCTTATTTTAGGGTTGGATCCACTTCTAATTTCTCCATTAAATTTATTATTGAAATTATTTATTTTGTATTCACTTTTAAATATAATACACTCATCACTTCACTTTATTATTTACCTTTTAAAATCTCTTAAACCACTTTGACTACTTTGACCTTTTGGGGCTTCTAGATGATATATGAGGGTCCTCCAACTTCGTAAGGCCATAACTCTCAAAACGTGAGGAGTTATGTGACTATATACATACCACCAAAAATGGAATGACATGTAATATCCATATAGAATAGTATTATCTAAAAATATATCATAACTCATACCGTTACCCATCAAACAAACTTGGGTCCATTACCCAGACCTGGGGTCTCCAACTTCTCATGGCCATAACGCTCTAACCGTGAGGAATTATGTGACATTACACATACCACCAGAAATGACATGACAAGAAATATCCATATAGGATATTTTCCCTGACAAATTCGCTTTCCTTCATCTCATTATTCCACAATTAAGCATGGGTTCTCTTACTCCATAAAGCGTCTTTCTGTTAGGGCTTTCACCATAAGGGGACCACTTTGGAGTTCATCCATATTTACTTCTTATCAGCCATGAAAAAACAATAATGAGTCATATTTACATCAAACAATATTGGGTCCATTACCCAAACCTTTGTGGTACGGGGCTTTCTTCAAGGGTTGACATCAATGACAACCAACCTTAATCAACACCATATAATTTCCCCTAAGCTTATGCTTTCTGCCAACTTAGAAGATTTTGGAAATATGTAAAGGTTTCAACCTTTATCCTTCCTGCGAGTTCATTTCATGGGTCTCATTCCCAGTTCTTGGAAAGTGTTGTCCCTCGTGAGCTTGATCTCCTCAAAGATTTCAATCTCCCAAGCACTTCTTTATTTTTTGGGAAATTCGTCAAACTCAGATCCAAATATTCTTGAAAAGAATTCTTTCCCACCTTCTTGGCATTCCTATGTTCTTGTCCTTTGACTTATTTACAGAGTCACCTCGACTCTTCATTGAATTCCATACCTGTGCACTCTTTGGAAAATATATTTACACAAGATTTGACTTCTTGCAACGACTGTGCACACCTTGTGGTAGTCTCTTTACACTTCCTACAAAGAAACCTTATGTTGTTCCTCCTTAGCTTACAAGTCGAGAAAGACTTGGTCAATGCACTCCTTGCGGACAGTGTGCACACCTTGCACTGGATCACGAGGAAAAGTGATTTAAATTTTATGCAGGCATTTCAAAGATATACATACCTGTAACAAGATTTGTGTATTCTTGAACAAACACAATAACAGGGAAATTACAAACAACAACTTCACACATTAGATCAATTTTCCTCTGTTATATTCATTCAAAATCAAGAAAATGGTTACAGTAAAATTCAAACAACAATCACTGCTCTGAGATTCCTACTTTCTCCCAGCTATCGTAACCCTTCTTTAGGGCATACAAAACCTCTCTTTATACAAAAGAAACTAACTAATTTCTACCTAATTGTGGTTACATCGATACTAGGGTTAAATTCCTAGGTCACCCGTGCTCATTCTGTCTATGCGCATGATCTTTCCTTTTATTGTTTTCTATTAGATTCAAAATATTTGCAGTTCTGGCTATTATTCGAGACTTTGGATTGGTCCTCAAGTGTTGAGTTGTCCCGCCACATGTACTTGTTAACAATGCTCCTGCATCAGATGACCTCTATCTGGCCATTGGTTTGGGAAGAAGTGGATTTAGTGAGCTTGGTGTCCAATAGTGACTAGAGAATCGACCAAAATCTATTGAGGAACCAACTGTCTAGATAGTAGGTGATGATCTCTTGTATCCCAAAATGGACCCACGCCCATTCGAAGAAGATGTTGGCAGTATATGTTTTTTTTATTCTCTTTTCATAGGTTATGATAATTTCCATCTTCAAAAACCGATCAACCACCAAAAACACACAATTAATTCCTTTCTTCATGGACAGAAGGCCAGACATGTAATTCATCAATATGGATTCCCAAGGCCTCTCGAAAGTAGGAAGAGGGGTGTATAATCTTTTCTTCTTTATGATTGGCTTGGAAATTTCACAGGTTGTGAGAGATATGATATACTTGTTGACGTCCTATCGAAGTTTTGGCCAATAATTTTTTTTTGTAGAATGACCACGGTTTTCTCCATTCCAAAATGTCCTTTCATCCGACTGTAGTGATCCTCCCAAATAAGTTTTGCACGCTCTCTTACAGGAACACAGAGATGGCCCATATGGCATAACAATTTGTCCTGAATGTGAAAATTGGTGACATTCGTGCATGTGCCCAAGAGCTGATAAGTGGTGGTGAAGTATGCATCTTGTTGATAATGTTGGGGCCACTAGATGCCTCATTCCCACAAGAATGGAGTACGGTGGTGAGTGCCACCATGGGAGGTCAACTGAGGAAGTCAGCAACACGCTTTATTCTCCTTTTATTATACTTGATGTTGATATGGAACTGTTGTGGGTAGGTGGACCACTTTTGATGGCAATCATTCTGCAACTTCCCCTATGTTTGTATGAACTGCAGAGGCTTGTGATCAGTGTGGATGATTGTCTCCTTTCCTAGAATGTAATGTTTCCATTCGCGATAATCTTGTACAATGGAATACATTTCCTTGTCATATGTGGGGTATTTACGGATAGTATTTGACAGTGTATCACTATGGTATGCTACCAGATGACCATGTTGAGTGAGAAATGTGCCTACAACATAGTTGGATGTATCAGTCTCAATCTCGAATGGTTTTTACAGATCGAGAAAGGAGAGTACTGGAGCTGAGAACAAGCGATGTTTCATATCATCAAATACTCGTTGGTGTGCCTTCCCCCATGTGAAATTTTCCCTGCCACCTCCCTTATTCACTTGGCTGAGGGCTCATGCAATATGGGAGAATCCCAACAGAAACCGTCGATAGAAGTTGGCAAGTCCCAAGAAGCTCCAAAGCTCGGTTAGTGTGGTCGGGGATGGGTAGTCATGAATGGCTTGGATATTAGCTGGATTCACATGTACCCCACTATCATAAAAAATGTATCCCAAGTGTTGGACCCTCTTGATGCCAAAGGAGCATTTTTCAAATTTGGCATATAGCTTGTGCTACTGCAGAGTGCTCAAAACCTGTTGAATATGTTGCATGTGCTCCTCCCAAAATTTGTTAAAGATGAGGATGTCATGCAAGTATACCACCACAAAAGAGTTGGTGAAGGGTCGCAATACATCATCCATCAACCTCTTGAAAGTGGTTGGTGCATTTGTTAAGACAAAGGGCATGACCAACCATTCAAAGAGACATTCCTTATATTTTAAAGTTGTCTTCCATACATCAGTTGGTTCAATGGGAACTTGGTGGTAGCCATACTTTAGGTCAATCTTGTTTAAGAACTTTTTCCTGTTGAGTTGGTCAAGAAGGCCATCAATTCAGGGAATTGGGTACTAGTTCTTGACTGTGATTTCATTTAATTCTCCGTAATCAATGTAGAGCCACCAGGTCCCTTCTTTCGTCTACACTAGTACAATTGAGCTTCTGCAAGGGGAGGAGATGGGTCTGATGTGACCCTTTTGAAGAAACTCTTGGATCTAATGCTTGATTTTGTCATTTTCCATCAGCAAGGGCGATAGAATGGTCTATTAGGTAGAGGTGCATCATGGGTTAGATCAATTGTATGCTTGACTTGGCAGTGTGTCAGTACCCCTGTGGGTGAGGAGAAGATGTCTCTGTACCCTTCCATGATATTGTCCACTTGCTTCTGCTGCAAAGAGAGGCTCTGTGTAGAGGCCACATATGTGGAAGTGACCTTCTACTTACTATGAGAATGGATCACAAAAAATACCAACTTCCTGGTCTGTAAAATGACCTTATTGCATTTCTTAGTAGAGATTAAATAAATAGCGGTAGGTGGTGCTACCTATGGTATCCTGTACAATTGTCTACCTAAAGTAATAGTAACACTATGGGGTCTAGACTCATATATAACATGCCACTTCCACAAATATGGCTGTCCTAATAGAACATCACAAACTTCAAGAGGAGAAATATCGCACAAAACCCTCATCTTTGGGGTCGCATTTTCCCTTCTTCGACTATAGGGATTTTGTATATCCAAACTCTTGCCTCTTCTACTTAAATTTATGCTCAATATTGACAACATATCTATAAGTCATATCCAATGATGCGATGTCCAGAAACTCCAATTATGTTTGAATGTATCTATATAGATAATCACGATATTTGAGAACCATATGTTGTTCAAAGTCTTTGCTACCCAATTTGGTGTGTAGTGTATGGAAAATATCGGTGAAATATGGTGTTGTCTGGTCCCTTTCCTGACGTAGGGTGGCCCATCTTGTGTATTGGTCCTCATAGATTCCAACCAGATAGTATTGTTATTTAATGGCATCCCTAAAGGAATCCCACGTGGGGGAAAATGCAAATATTGCATATTCCTCTATGACCCTTTGCTCAGAGTAAGTATCCCACCAGTCCTTAACATGGGGGACATCCTTGACGAGTTCAAAAGTAATATTTTCCCTATCGAGAAAAATTTGGACCGAAAAATACCCTTCGAGAAGATTCATCCATTTATCTAAATCATTTGCATCTATCAATTCTTCAAATAATGGAATATCAAAATTTACATGTACCTTGAAGGGGTTTTCATGTCCTCTTGATGAATATGTGTCTCTTGTGGGAAGCTGCCGAAGGATCTGTGCAATTTTCTCCATCATTTTGTTCCTTTTTCGTGCTAGGTCTTCCTCGAGCAACATCATAAAAGGATATCCTACCCCATCATATTTCTTTAAATCCCCCATGAGTTGTTGTCAAGCTTGGCATGACCAAACTAGAAAAGTCTCAATTGGTTCGAGTCCCAACTTCTTATACCCAGATCTTGTTGGGGACATGCATAAAGAAAAATAAATGAAGAGAATATCGCTCTGATATCACCGATCCCGATTTATGAGAAGAACGAAATGAATAAAAGACTAAATACAATAACACAGAGATACAGAGAGCACAAAAATATATCCAGTGAACAATAACTTCTATTGAATAAATAAAATAGGTTGAAACTGTAAAACTGCAGAATTGAAACAACTTGCTCGAATGGTGGTAGTTATCTCTGAGAAGAGATGTGGTTTCTACACACATCCATATAAGTAGAATGATTACAATGAGGATCCAGAGGCCTTTTTAACATTACTCATCAATTCCAAAACCCCAACCTTAGGAGATGAAATGCCAAAAGTTATATGGGCCTCGATGGGTAAGTTGGTACCTCAACCTCCTGAGGTCGTAACTTTTGCATACGACCTTCATTTTAGGCACATGGTAGCCCATTGGAAATTTATTTTTGAGAAATACACATTATTCCATAAGACTCTAACTTCATCTACAGTTTGGTTGTGGAAAGCCAAAAAAACATTGTTTAGGGCCCCAAAACAACCCTGGAAGTAAAAAACGATGTACTGACATGAATACTTCCAAAATAATCTAGTTGGATTAGGTGGGTGGCCACCAATATCCACCTGAAATATGTGTAGGGCTTCATACATAATCAAAAGTATAGAACCCACAATTAAAAATAATCACATAAGAACATGTTGAACTAAAACTGTCAAGAGGAGCCAGTTGGAATAGATGGGTGGCCACCAATATTCACCTGGATCAATCATTGATCTTATTTTCTCCTAGAGCTTGAGAGGATTGAACAGGATGAGTTTAGGTCCACCCTGAGTGAGATGGTTGGTCACATCGTGGTTCCGTTAGATACACATGGTATATATGTTGAAGGAAACATGGAAAAACTTTCTTCTACCGTCATGATTAAAATATCTCGAACCCCTGGTAAGATTCAAAACTTATATATCGGTGCAGATTATTCACCTAAATAAATTAAGTTTTACATCGATATATTTAAGGAATTCTTAGATGTATTTTCTTGGTCATATGAATATATGTTAGTGGTCAACCCTAGTATTGTCGAATATGAAATTAAACTTATCTGAATGCTAATCCCATTCGACAACGACTTAGGGTTATAAATCCTAGGAAGGCCCCCACTATTAAGGTAGATGTGGAGAATCTACTTAATGTTGTCTTCATTTACCTGGTTCCCTTGATAGAATGGGTATACAATCCCATTCCCGTATATAAGAAGAAGGGAACCATCCATGTATGTATGGATTTTAGGTACCTGAAAAAATCTTGTACTAAAGATAACTTCCCCGCTCCATTTACTGATCATATTATAGATAAGTGTGTGGGAAGCAAGGTATTTTATTTTATGTATGGATTTTTAGGTGATAATCAAATTCAAATTAAACCGGAGGATCAACTTAAGACGACATTCATTTTTCCTTGGGGTAAATTTGCGTAGCGTAAGATTCCTTTTGGCCTTAAAAATGCTAGAGAAACTTTTCAACGTGCCATGACCTTTGCGTTTCATGACCTTAAGCATATAGTCGAATCCTATCTATACAATCTCACTTCTCACTCTTGCAAGAGGTTTGATCATCTGACTCACCTTCAACTAGTATTTGGAAGATGTCACTACTATCGCATTCGGTTGAACCCTAAAAAATGCATCTTTTGAGTTAGATTTGGCCTCCTTTTAGGATTCATAGTTTTTGATAATGGGATCATGGTGGACCCCATGAATGTTGAGGAAATAGTTCAATTTCCTCCCCCACGCAATATTCGATAGCTTCAAGGTTTACGAGGGAAGGATAACTTATTGCATCATTCCATAGCTAACTATGCCAATATAGCTAATTTTTTCATGCATCTATTAAAAATGGATACTCCGTTAATATGGGATGAGCAAGCCCAAGAGTCCTTTGATGCTCTTAAGAAATCCCTAGTATCAACACCTATATTGAAGCCCTGAACTATAGTAGAGATTTCCCTCTTTATATTTTCATGTATGAAGGGAATATTGGTATGGTTCTTGTTCAGGAAGATGATGAGATCCATGAGAATGTTATATATTAACTTAGCTAAAATCTGATTGGTCTTGAACTTAAGTACTCTCACATATAGAGGTTATCCTTAGCAGTCGTCCATGTGGTTCAAAAATTACGTCACTATATATTTTTCTGAAAAAATACCATGGTTTTCGATGTCAATCCATTTCAACACCTCCTTACAAGGTGTATCATAGGGGGGGGAATATAATAAATTGATTTTTATTTTACAAAATATTTATCTTGATTTTTCCTCTGCCAAATCGAATAAACCATTATTTTTTGCGGAACTGATGTCATAATTCCCTAGGCAGGATGAGGATATTTTTCAAAATGATTCATTCATTTATGAACACATATTCCTTATCTCGTCTTCAGACTCCTGGTATGGAGATATTCTAATCTACTTTAAAACTCTGAAGCTTCCCCATCATATTTCGATAGATGACTGACAACGTATACACCATCAGGAAAAAAACTACCTCATTATCGGTGTCATGTTGTATCGTCGAGGAGTGGATGCTATTTTCCATCATTGTTTGGCTCACGAGGAGGATGAATCCATTCTCAATGAATGCCACAGTGGTTCATGTGGCGGTCACTTATTCACTCTTATGACAACCCAAAATATATTGTGAGCTGATTATTTTTGGCTGTCAATTTTTAAATATTGCATAGAAGTGGTCAAGAAGTGTCACCCTTTCTAGGTGTTCACTTGTAAGATGCAATCACACCCTTCCCCTCTTCACCCATTCAGTACAGTTGATCCCTTCACCAAGTGGGGGGTAGAATTCATGGACTACAACCCAACCTTGACTAGGGGGCACCATCATATTATCGTGGCCATGGATTATTTTACTAAGTGGGTTGAGGCCATGCCTACCTTTAAATATGATGGCAAGACTGCCTCACTTTTCCTATTCAATCAAATTATAGCATGGCTCAGAATCCTAAAGGATATTGTCATTGATCATGGAAGTCTCTTCCAGAATGAGATGATGATAGAGTTAGCATCCAAAGTATGGTTTAAACACGATCATTCATCACCCTACTATCCCCAAGAAAATGGACAAGTAGAGGTTGTGAATAAATATCTAAAAGCCATTTTGCAGAAAATTGTCAAGAAGAGTAAATCCAACAAGAACATGATGGTTTACCATACACTATGGGCATACCGAACCATAGTGACTAATTCCACCGGTTTCTCACCATTTCAGTTAGTCCACGAAGTTGAGTCGATCCTTTTTATTGAATGTGAAATCACTTCCCTTAAGTTGGAAGTCAAGATCCTACCTAACATAACTGATCTCGAAGACTACCTCATACACTTAGAGAAGCTTGATTAGTAGTGTCAATATGCCATTATAGATATCAAGGAAAATAAATGACTTGTTAAGGTCCAATTTGATAGGTTTTTTTGTCCCTGGAAATACGATGAGGGTGACTTAGTTCTTCTTTATGACCAAGCTAAGGAACCATTGGGGGTAGGAAAATTCAATCCTATGTGGCATGGTCCTTACATTGTGAGATGTTTCCTAGAAACATGAGCCTATGAGTTAGAATATTATGAAGGGAATGTGCTGGACGAGCCCATAAATGGGATCTACCTTAAAGGGTATTACGCTTGAGCCCTCAAGCTCGAGTATGACCTTTGTATACTAGTGTATGTTAGTGTATATATTTTTCTCTTTATTATTTTGTGTCGCCGACTTTATTATTAAGTTTTCCCTTGGTTGGAATATGTCAACAGGATCTTCAGTGTTCTTAGGATTCGTGGATGGTGCCATTCATCATACTCGGAGCATGGCTTCTGCCACTTGGGTTACCAAACATGAGTACCCTAGTTAGAACACTTTTTTCATTTGGTTCCCATGAAAAAGTTACTCCATAGGTTTTGGAGTCCCTCATAGTACCTATATGAATTTTCATTTGAACCTCATTAATATTAATCAATTGCATTCTGACCCCTACCTATTGGACTCCCACCAATTCTTAATTAAGCCCTTTTCCGACTATTTAAAAAATGAAAATATTGTCAAGTGAAACTGTCTCTTTCACACTCATCAAATGGATTTGAAATGATGTCTATTTTGGTATAAGTTTAACCCTTTTCCAGACCAAATAGATTACTTACAAAAAAGGAATACTCTAGTCACCATTGGCTAGAAGATTTCTCCTTGGTATTTTTTTATACTTTTTTGGGCCCAAGGGACTAAGTCTACAAAAAAGGACACTATTGGAAGTTTTTGGTGTCAGGTTTTAATTTCATCCCATTATCCTTCTTAGATTTTTTATCCTAATGTCACCTCCTGATTTATCGTTATAAACCTCTTGCCCCAACAATTCTCAACATTGACCAAGCAGTTCCTTCCATATATCCTTTGCAGCTTAACACCCTTTACCCGAAGATGAAACATCCCCTTGAGTGTCCATGTCCCGCATGCATTCCATTGCATTGAGCATAGGTATTTTCCACTGCTTGGAAATATTTTATTACTCCCGACACCCATTTCCTCTCTTGTAACATACCATTTCTTTGACTACGAAAAAACAAAAAAAATACGAGTGAGAAAATAATATTATCTCCTATCGACAATAGTTGTGTCACCTTTGAAAAAAGAACAAATTCTTGAGTCCATTCATCCAATGTTTGGGTTTAGGATGACCTTAGGAAGCTGAATGTGTTACTTAGATTCTACTCCTCTGACTGGTTACTCTTCCAGTCCCTATGGAGAGTTTGTTGATGCCTCCCGCATCACAAATTTTGGTCAATGATCAATGTTAATTATATATTTCCTAGGTCATCCATCCATTTCATTCTCTTGTTCAAAGGAAGTCTAATCATGTGTCATCCATTCCTCATAATTCTTAACTTTTCATGTCATCCATCCCCTTACAAGTGAATCTCATAATCACATGAAGTGATTGTCCTACATGGCACCCTAGGCCTACTTTTATCATTGGTAAGCGACCTTGAACCCAATATATGGTATCTCTCCATTGGTTGTTGATTGGGGGGTTTCCCTTATGTTCGATGACAAGAAATATATTCACACATTGATGTTTGTGTAGTGTCTTGGATTCCATTAGACCCTATTGATGTTTTCGTCACCTTTTTTGGCAGTTATCATCATAGGCTTCTAATCAAATGGTCTCTTTCGTATACTACTTGCATTTGGTGCATGCAAGAGACACACATGGTCATCGGTTCATGAACATCATATTTGTCTAAGTTCTTCCTAAACATCAAGATATTGCTTAGTACCTCATGTTGTATGATGAGAGATGCTTTAATGCTCTCCTTTCAATGGGTCTCCTTCCATCAAATTCAAATTATTTATTCTAGAATCAAGATCTAGAGTCATAAGAGTACCTAGAGGCTTGTAGTCATTAGTGGTAGGTTCTCCCACCATCTAAAGTTGGGAATACATCAATGTCTCCTGATCGATGGATTATTCAAGTGTTTTACCTCAACACCTTTATTCAGACTTGTTGAATGTACTCGGTTCCTTGACAACTACTTTCATTATTGGTGGGTTGTCTCACATTTTTTAATGGTATACCTCAATGATCAGTAATCAAACGAATCCTCATTATGTTCGACTTCAACTCCTTTATTCACATGATGTAGCCTTACACCTTCGACGAATAGTGTAGAAGACCTCCAGTTCACAATAACAAAATCGTATATTTGTTGTTATTTTTCATCAGACTAGTACCTATATGACTTCAATGATCATGGAATATCAAATTGTACTCCATTCTATACAGATATCTTCAATTGATTTTGATACTGGACTCCATTGTGTCTTGTTTGTGACTATGAAAGCCTATGGCATATGCCTACTTTGTATTGCCTATTCATGTTCATGAACATCTATTTGCTATATATACACATGGATCTGCAGTGTAATCCATATTGGTAGCCATGTGTATAGATTCAATATGAATTGTAATATTCTCACGAGTGACTAGTTCTTCCAGCTAGGTCCTCACTACTCCACTTCTGGGAATTATAATGTATTTCAACCATCACAATTGTTCCTATGACATCAAACATTAGGGGGAATCTGTTATAGCAATTTTTTCCACACTCCATGCATATTTCCTTGATGGCCTTCCCTTTCCCTCTGTAGACTCAAATTCCCCATTTTTCTCATTCCAGAGACAAAATTTCAAAATTTTGTATATATACACGAGCCAAAGTTAGACATCTTGCATATACGCAGGTTTGTCCATCACATCTTGCATACATCGGGTTTTGTGCTCAAAAATTAAAAAATATGTCAGGTTTCCATGCCACTTCATGAGATCCATGATCCTTGACCTTCCATATACTAGAAAGGCTTTGACTCGACCCTTCAAGTCCATTTAAAGGCTATAAATTGAGCCATATACAAGCCTTGAGGGGGAATCAATATTGAGAGCAAAGATACTCTGGAGAAATTTCACTTCATATTGAGTCTGCATCCCTTTTTCATTGAAAGTCTGAACTTCTTTTTTTCAGCCCCCAAGCTCTTCCTATATTAAGAAGGAGAAACTCAATTATTCCTACTACTTGTGAGCTTTCCTTTGTGGAGGATTGAAAAGGTGAAGGCCCAGGTGGATTGTTAAGAACCAACCATCAACATAGCATGGAAAAACCTCAGGGAAAGTACTCAACGCCTTGAAACATAGATAATTTCAGATAATAAGCCTCTTCGAGGGGTCAACCT
>SNQJ01S0029751.1:99477-155573 GCA_010110895.2 Picea sitchensis
AGTACAGAGTAAGAACTTTGGTTAGGTCTAATAATGTCATCCTCTAACATTTCTTCAACCATGCACTCAATTTAACTCTACTGGGCATAAGGGTATCTGTATGGCCTGATGTTAGGAGGAACACTCCCAAGAATTAGGTGAATTTCATGATCATGATTTTGAGTGGGTGGAATACCTTTGGGAATATCTTCAAATACTTTGGAATTCTTATCAATGATCCCTTGGAGATCTCGAGGAATAGATGGCTTAGATGTTTGAACATCTAGTGAACATAGTTGTGCAATAATGCCTTGATGCCCCTTTTTCATTAATTTTCTCATGCCATTAGAGCTTGTCACCTTACCGGGTTTCCCTATGATACCTCTTAACTCAATTTATTTTCCTTCCTATGAAAATTTCATGAAAAGTTCTTGAAAATTAAAATCCATTGTTCCTAATGATTGTAACCATTGGATTCCTAGTACAACATCAGCACCACCCATGGGTATAACAATCATTGAACTATTCATTACATATTCCCCCATAGTAATTTTGATCTTATTGCATTTTCCTGAGCAATTGATAGTTCCTCCATCTGCAATCATTACTTGAAACTCTGGCGCTGGATATACAAATAAATTGAGAGCTTTGGCTAATTTATAGTGAATGAAAATATGAGTACTGCCAAAATCAATTAGGACTATTACCTTTTTCTTTTTGATGTATCCTTCAATCTTGAGGGTTTGAGGAGTGCTAATTCCAGGCAATGCATTACATGATATCCTAGGAGTCAAATCTTCAGACGAAATTGCTTCTACTTTTTCATCTTGAGATGGTTCTTGTTCTTGTTCTTCTTCCTCTTCAAAATCTATATAGAATAATTTCTTCTCACAACACTTATGTCCCTTACTGTACTTGCTGTCACAAGTAAAGCATAAACCTTTTTCTTTTCTTTCCTCCAATTGTTGAGGTTTCAACCTTGTACATTGAGGTGTTTTAGAAGAAGGAGCATTATTCTCTCTATAGATGTTAGGATTGGTCCTTCTAGTAGCCATAGCCATATTTTTACTTTCAACATTTCTTACCACAAATGCATTCTCCAATGATTTGGGTTCCCAAAGGCGAACCTCATGTTGAATGTTATCCTTTAAAGTTCATATGAATACATCAATCAAGTGCTCATCTGGAACATTTGTTACCTTTGTATTCAGTCTTTGGAATTTCTCAATGTGCTCGGTAACTTAACCCTTTCTCTTGAGATTTATCAATTGACTAAAGAAGGTATTTCTCCTTGTATCCTCATAGTGTGCTATCATTTCTTTCATGAAAATTGTCCAAGTGACGAGTGATTTGAGAGAACAAAGCCATCGATACCATACAGATTTATTGGTTTCTAAATATAAAGAAGCAATTCATACCTTTTGTGTATGTGGAACATTATGTAGATCAAAGAATTGCTCCATCTAAAGTATCCATGTGATTGGGTCATTTCCATCAAACTTCCTCATATCGATCTTAGGACCATGATTGTTCCTCAACCCAAAGTTGGAGTTTCTCCATTCTTGATTCACCTTCCTTGTGTCCTCATCATGAATTTCATGGGATACATTTTCACTTTCAAGTGTCCTCTCTATTAGGAAATTTTTCAATCTTTCCATGATATCCCCTTTTAAACCATCCATCTTAGTATCCAACTTAGCTTCCATTGAATCCATCATCTCTTGTAGTTCATCTTTGGTTACTGTCTTCTTTTTTAAATCATTTGTGTCCCTATGCATTTCTTCACCTTCATCAAGAGTCCAAGTAGGATTGTCTGGAGGCTTATTTGGTGTAGAAGTTCCCTTTTTTGGTGGCATGTTGGCCAAGTATCACTTTAAACCTTGATTTTGAGGTGGTTCAGCTAGACAATCTTCCTTTTATTGTATCTCCAAAATTTTGGCCCTTCTAAGTATGAACTTTTATTTTTTGTAGGTCTCTGATATTTCTTCTCTTCAATGCCACAGGTCTGATAAAAATTGGATGTTCCAAGTGGAATTTATGGTAAATTCCCCGCAACTTGCTGAGTTTTGGCCTTTCCAGGAGATCTCACTTGTATAGCATGCCCCGCACAAAATAATTGATATAAAATTATGAAACTTATACCAGAACTACTACGGGTTGTCTAGTATCCAATGCAATTAGTCTCACTCAATTTGAATACTCTAGGAAGAATTTATGATTTTTTTACCCAAAACACCTGCTTGAGACTTGTCAATAGGATTAGTCAGATACCCTATCTTCCATAGGGTGTATCTACAAATTTAAAATGACCCAGAAGCTGAAATTTCTACCACAGATACCTTACTAATTTATGAGAATATACTACGGATTTCAGGGTCTGAAATATTACAAAAAAATGTTTATAGAAAAAATTCTGCAATGAATCAATTCAGGATGATTCCAGAACCCTGTCTTACAAAGGTTGTATCTCCAAAAGTATAAGGCCTCAGGATATGAACTTTTAAACCAATGTACCTTGATTTGTATAATAAATACCTCGATTCCGTTCCTTCTGAATCATTGTAGAAAACAAGTTATAGAGAAAATTCCACGGTGTCTCAGATGTAGCAACGAAACCCCAAGACCTTAAGCTCTGATACCATATGTTAAGAACCAAATATCAATATATCATAGAAAAACCTCAGAATAAGTACTCAATGCCTTGAAAAAGAGAGAATTTTAGATAATAAGCCTCTTTGAGGGGGCAACCTCCTTTTACCCCACATAAATGTTCAAGTACAAGATGATTCCAAATGAAAGTGTCTCCTTGGTATATATAGGAGACTAGGAGGTATAATTACAACTAATGGAATAAAGCCGACATAAATAAAATAACATTACTAATGTAATATGCCCCAATTAATGGGTAATGAGCAAATATTAGGGCTTAACAAAATTACATTCAAGATCAAATACCCAGAATTGTGCCATTGCACTTCTGCCAACACTAATACATTTGAAACCCATAACATTTATACAATTCGAGTTCCTTTGGTTTGAAACCGATTACAATAATTGAAATGAAATGTTTTAGTTCCTAAATTTGATTACAATGATTATAAATGACAGTTTTAGTTTTTTGAAACCGATTACAATAATTTGGAAATAAAACGTTTCATCATCTCGCTTACGATTCCTTTGAATCTTAAGATTCTTTCCTCTCCACTTTCTCTTCTTTGATATTCCACGTGGTCTACCATATTCAGTGACACCTGGACATCATTTAGTGGACCCTGGAAAACTGCACTTTGTCTTACCCATTTGTACTATCTCCTTCCATTGCAAGTCAGAAGGGATATCATAATCCATCATTTCTTTGATTATGATCTCCAAGTCAATGTAGGAGGCATATGTCATGACTGGTAGCCCAATTTTCACTACTTTGAACTGATTCAAAATCTCAAAATATGTAATCAGATGCTCGACCAGGGTTACTCCTTTCAGGTTTTCCTCCAGGGTTTCAAATTTGGAGTTATCCATTCTACACTAAGTGAGGTGAGCATTGTATTCTTCCTGATCATATAATTTTCCTTTTCCATCCCAAAATGGTGGGAGGAATTTAATAAACAATTCTTCAAACAGATCCTTGAGATCTTGCACACTTTTCTCCATCTGTGTTACCTTGGCTTGGACTGATTTCAATAGGTTATGTTTATCAATAACCCTCCTAGACTAGATGATCAATGTAGTTCTATCTTTAACTCCAATGGTCTAAATTTCTGAAGTAGGGATGGATTTGAGAAGGTTTATGGAATTTTGGGCCCACTCTGATGGTTTCTTTGCTAAAGTCTCATTCACAATTGTACACCTTCTCCTGGATGTGATGGATATAATTTCTTTATCATTGATGAAATTCAAATACACTCTGAACTTGGCAGCTTCAATAGCTATAGAATCCTAGATGATATGCTTGGCTCCCTACAACATGCCTTTGCCTCTTAATCTCAACTTCAACTTATCTATCATTTCCTGCAAGGCTTGATTCTCCATTTGAAATTTAGTCATTCTTTCATCCTTTGCTTGTACCTCCTACTTCGATTTCTCTATGATCCCTTTTATCCCTTTGATTTGACCTTATTTCAGGATGACTTGTGACATAGCTTGGATGAGTACTTCAGTATTTGGCCCAACTTCTATTGTGGGAGGTACAATTACAACACTGTTTAGAAATTTTGTTTTCTCTTGGGACCATTTCATCTTTTCTTTCTCTAGCTTTAGCACCCTAGCTTTGTAGTCCAATGCCTCTTGTTGAAATTCTTCTTTTTCCTGTTCCAGAGAAACCAAGTCTGTTGTTTGTGGATGCTCTGTGGAATACATCTTCAATTTATTCTTCAATATTTGAATTAATTTGTCCTTTTCATCCAATGAGGATTTCACCCCTTGAGGGCATTCAGATTCTAGCCTCTTGACCTGAGTCTTCCATGCTCTATTGGATGCCTTTTCTTGCCTCAACTACCCTTCCAATTTTATTGCATAAGATGACATATTTGAATTCTTCAATCTTAAACTCAAGTAATCAGAATACACCATATCACTAGTATTCCTATGAAATTTAACTTTGTCTGGAGCACTGATGTTGTCATACCTTATCTTGATCTCATATACTTTGTCTTCATCTACAACTGCTATATTAAATGTCCTCTTCTCAATATACCTTATTGTGAACAAAGAATATTTGTGTTGAGAAACATTTTCCACTTCAAGGACTAAATCCCTCATCTCACCCATAGCCATGTTTCCTTTCTCAGCATAATGTTTTTCCAAGTCTTCTTTAGATTGATAAGTTTCCAAAGATGTTTTATAAAAGACGAGTTTCTTGCTGCTAAAGGTTCTTGAGATTTCTTAACTTTGGAGCGTTCTTTCCTTTTCAACCTCTACAGTGTTGGTGCCACTTTCCACCATATCTAAATTTACTTTTGCTTTGGGCTCTTCCTCCAAATTTACTATCTGTGGTGACTGTGTAATATTCATCTTGTTAGAAGAAGTCTATTGATCACTGGTGCCCATGGCCTCTGAATTATTTCTCTTGTTGTAAACACTTACCTTTGGGACTTTGAATATCCGTTTTTGAGGAGCTTGTTGTGTTTGACTCTATTGCAGAGTTTCCTCCACTTGTTGTGTTTGAGTTGGTTGCAGAATTGCTTCCATATCAACATAGAATTCTAGGTTGTCCAACTTATCAAAACCCTCAACATGTTCATGTTCATGTTCATGTTCATGTTCAATCTACTCTTGGATATGATTTGATGTGGATCATATCTTCTTCCCTGTATCTATGAAAAACAAAACTCTTTGAGATTTGCTTGAATCTGAGAGAAGCATGATCTAGTTTTGACAATGAAGGGGCCAATAATAAAATGGAATTTGAGGTTGGAGGCTTTGTGCAATTTTAGGAAATGATTTGTCTTAGATATAATTCTTTGCCTGATGAATGCAAGGGAAAAGACTTTGGGGGTCATAAAAATAGGCAATAGATGGGGGGATTCATGACAACCATAAACCTATATCATTGTTGAATGCATGAATAATACCCAGTCCCCCACTTTGTTTTCTGGATTTGGCTATAGATAGATCCTCATGTCATCCAGAACTCTAGGTAGGCTGGTGTTGAAAATCAAACTGTAAAACTTGGACATGACTTTGTTGATGAAGATGAGAAATGTAACCCTGTTACATTAACTTGATATGAATGTTTCTTGAGGAAATTATCTCTTATTGGATTCCAGGAAAATCTTCAACAAATAGGTGTAATATCTTAAATTCCTTAGAGAGAGAAAATTCACCAGTTGTTTATGGATATTATCAGCTATGAATTGATCAAAACTGATACTGACTGACTGACCAGACTCTGAATTGAAAAATACCAATAGGAAACTGAGCATGAATTCAACCACATGTTTTTCATTATCTAGACCTAATACCTAACTCAAAAAGGAACATACCCATTGGACTTCAATAACCATTATACTCACATTCATTGGCACAGATAGACTCTCTGAAAAATGTTTTGGTTTGACAATTTTCTGTAAAAAAAAATCTATTAATTTTGATGGACACTCTCTGTATAATCTAATTATATTTTCTTCATTTAAAGGTTCATAAACTACGGAGAAAGACTCTAGTATACCAAGGGAATCTCAAATTGATAGACTCTCTACCCTACACATGAACTCGGAACCTTGTTTATTTACAATGACTCTTTTTTCATGTGAATACTACCCTATGCACCAACCTATGAATTCAAGAAAAGGGAAAGTGACTTCAACAACATAATGGATTATGGTGGCATGAACTAGTTCAAGGAATGGTATATACCTTCCTACATTATCGAACAGATTGCTTCTGGACACAAAGATGGGAGAAATGGTGATTTCAGTGTCAAAAACATTTGAATCTCGGTCAATTATGGATTCTTCATTCGACACAGGGTCTTGCTCTATTACTAAAGTTATGATAGGGTCCGTGGAGACGATGAAAAATACCTAGAAATGAACGGAAATGGAGTGAAATAGTGTATTACTGAGTTGCAGTCGAACAAAGGTTGTCGTGCCAAGTTTCAAACGGTCCAGTTGTTCGAAAAATAATAAAATAACCAACAAAATACCCTTTTATACTTTTCCTCATTTCTAGGGTGTGAGGAAATGGTTTGGGACAACCCTCTTTCACCCCGAAATTCTCTTGGTGGAACCACGTAGCCCCGACTGAAAACCACAGTTTAGTTTTTGGCCCGCTTTCTGAAATTATCATCCGCACAACTTATCCCCCAAAAATGATCCTCGACTGTCGATCTAGAGATCTCACGATCTGCGATATATCTGGTCCCATCACCTTAGTGCCCCACCAGATTTAGCCTCTTCCTTCTATATTTAGCCCCTTCCCTCATTTATCGAGCTTCCGAACCAATTTAGCGCCTCGCTAAGTCATGAAATCTCGATTTCACATAAAATGTTAATGGTGATAACATGGGCTCCAACTGGGGATGCTATCCTTCCAACAAGGTAGCAAAGAATGATAGACCAAGTGCCTACCCATTTGGATTTATTTTACTCCTGCAACTAAATCTATCAATATCTTATTCACAACACTCAAATTATACTCAACATAACTTAGATCCTTCACTTCGGGATTCAATTTTCGTTGAATTGATTTTGATCACTTTAACAAAACAATAATGGTTATATACAATGAATGGAAAGGGGGGAAATTCCTTTAAGCAAGATAATGCTTAAGAAACCTTCCATTCACAGGTCCTCAACCAACGAGATCTCCATTGTGTTCCAGTAGAAGATAGGCATTATTTCCATGGTATGCCACAATTTTGAGAGTTCCTAGCCACAGATGATCAAATTTCCCATTATTTCCTCTATCTTCATTTCTAGCATCCCATTTCAATACCAAATCCCCTATTTTGAAATCATATTCCTTAGTATGCATGTCAAAAGTCTTTTTAATCCTGTCTTGGTGCAGTTGAGAGTTGTTGAAGGCTTTCTCTGTTGTTTGTTGGACATTGATTAGTTCATCTGTTTTCCTTTGGGTGGCATCTGGTTCATCATCTTTCTCCTGTAAAAATCTCATCACTGGCAATCCTAATGAAGTAGGAAAGATCGCCTATGTTCCATACACAATCTGGAAGGGTGAAGCGGCAATAGAATTTTTAGTAGTGATCTTGTCATCCCATAGTGCATGGATGAGAATTTTATGCCAAGCCATTTTTTTATTATCTTGCAATAGCTTCTTGATGATTATGGTCAAAATCTTATTGGATGACTCAACCAATACATTAACTTGAGGGTAATAATATGTGGAATGGACAAGTTTTATATTGTAATCATTGAAAAAAAATTCCATCTTCTTGGACTCGAGTGTTGTTGCATTGTCTACAATGATTTTGATTGGACAACCAAACCTGGACAAAATATTGTTCTCCAAAACCTAAATGATAACAATATCTATAGCTTTCCTGGTGGGAACTGCTTCAATCCACTTGGTGAAGTGATATGTGGCTCTCAGTATCCACTTGTGTTCAGTTGAGGATTGTGGATGAATTTATCCTATGAAATCAAGGCCCCATTGTCTAAAAGGTGCTTCAATAGCGATGGGGTTCAAGGGTAAAGGCTACAATTTTCTCTTTCAATAAAAAATTTGACATTCATGACATCTTGAAACTTCTTTGTAGACATCAAAAAAAATTATAGGCCAATAGAACCCAACCCTCAATATCTTGTGCACAATAGTTTTCCAATAATTGTTCCCTCCACAATCACCTTTATGAAAATCTCTGATGTTTTTTTCTACTTCTCCTTCCAGCAAACAACTTAGCAAGATTCCTCGTGGATCCTTCCAATATAGAGATTGATTTATCATAAAAAAACTTTGATTCTTTTATCTTCAAAATCCTGGCCTTGGGTTTTCTCAATTCAAGAGGAGTCTACAAATTTATCAACAAATAAATAATATTAGCATACCATGGGGAGTCAAGGAATTTTTGAGATACCTGAGGGACCTTTTCTTCTTCTGAGTCTGCCAACAAATCAATAATGAAGTTAATTCCCAAGATATCACAATTGGTCTGTTCCATCAGCTTGAAAAGTCCTTTTGATAAACTTTGTAGGTTTGATCTCAAGGTCATACTCCAACAACATAGTTATCCACTTACCCCTTTTTCCCTCAGGATCAGGCTAAGTTAAAATATCCTTCACATAATTGTTGGGCACATAGGTAGTGGTATGATAATGAAAGATATAAAACCTAAACTCCTTTAGGGCCTTGACCAGTGAATATGCCTTCTTTTTCATGATATCACACTTCAATGGGGAATCCCTCAATGTCCTACTATAGTATGCTATATGCCTCTTAAAATTTTGTTCATCTTTTTGTAATAAAACACCAGCAATGGTGTGCTCTGAGGAAAAATAAAACACTATAAAGTCTTTTTCAAAATTAGGACTAGCCAGCACTGGGGCTTTCGTCAATTCCACTTTAATATCTTCAAAGGATTTTTTGGATTTAGAGGTCCAATTTATCTCACTTCCTTTATTGAGCATGTTAGTGATATGCTTTATGATTTCATCTAGGTTAGGGATGAATCTTCTCAAAAAATTCACTTTCCCCAGGAAATATTGCACTTTTATTTTTCTTATGGGTGTGCCAATTTTTAGGATTCCCTCAACTCTGTTGGGATCTATATTTATTCCCTCCTTTGAAATAATTTTCCCAAGAAAATTCCCTTATTCCATGCCAAAATTAGATTTTTTTGGGTTCAATGAAATGCCAAACTTCCTACATTTATGAAAAGACCTTCTTAGATGTTTAAGATGTTCTTCATTAGAAACTATATACACAGTGATATCATCTAATTAAATAACAATAAATTTATCTTTCTCATCAGAAAAATCTATATCCATAGCCCTTTGAAATGTTTCTCTTGCATTAATGAGCCCAAAAGGCATCTTGGCATACATGAAGGTGCCCCATGGTGTTGTAAAAGTTGTCTTTTCCTGATCATCAGGGTGTACCATGATTTGATTGTACCCAAAAAAACCATCCAACATTGACATTTTTTTAGAACCAACCACTTTCTGTAGAATGTGATCCATCTTAGGCAGTGGGTAATTGTCCTTGAGGGATACTCTGTTCAGATTTCTAAAGTCTATTGTTGGCCCTTGACCAAGTTTTGAGGGTTCTTGGTCATGCTTGACCATTTTGGAATTCGACAGATTGTCGAAGGTGAAGCGCAAGATGAAGTAGAGATTGCAGGATCTCAACCCTTTTTTGGGTCCTTTTTTGAATTTGGGAATATGTAACGGGTATGGGAATTTTGGCCCATGGGTTTACCCATGCTTAGGCCTATTTTGTAATATATAAATAGATGTGTAGGTGATGTAAGGAGAAGAACAAGAAGAGGCATCTATGTCATGTTGTGCTAAGTGAAAGTGTGGTTTGTAAATTCTTTGTGCATACTGTGAGAAACTTGTAGAGCTAAGTGCAAGTGGTTGTAATAGATTGTGGAAGGATTTGTGTTGTAATGCAAGAAAGAAGGATCTAGTGAGCTGCACAGATCTTCTATCCTATGCAGAGTAGGGTTTTGAATCTTTGTGCTTGTAATCAATTGAAGAAGCTAATAAAGAAGAAGAGTTGGTGGACGTAGCCCCAGGGTGGGGGTGAACCACATATATGTTGTGTTTCTCTGCTACGTTTGATGTGTTGGTGTATTTATGTGTTATTTGCTAAGTGCTTTATATAGATAGTTAGATAGATTTGTTTATGATTTGTGCTTATGATGGATTTGGATGCTAGATATCACATAGGTGAATGTTCTTAGTGCTTGAATATACTAGATATGATCCATTTATTTATGCTAAGTGCCTAAATACATTAGATCAGGGGGAATGTAGTGATGCTCTGTTTTATCTCCGAAGTAGATATTGGTTAAATATTGATGAATTGACAGTGCTATGTGCCATATTAAGTATTACAATCACAGATTTGTGTCCCAACTAAGGTTACAGACACCTGAGTCCGGCAACCACCCCTTCCTCTACCTCGAGTGAGACTTCATCTACTTCGTAGGTGTTTCCAAAAGGGCTTGTAGTTAGGGTTTTGTTCGTGCATTGTTGTAGTGTTGAACCCTGGGTCTACCCTGTGCCAACAAATGGTTCTGTTGTTGAGACCTGAAACTGTGATTGTTGGGAACTGAGGAAGAAGAAGCTTTGTGCAAAGATCTGACCTAAAATTGTGAAATATCTATGCATATATCTGTTTCTCTAGTGCRTAGTACACTACTTAGTTTGAAAAGMTCTGTGTTAAGGAAAAGAAGTCTGATCTGAAGAAAAGAGGTAAGATCTGAAGAAAAGAGGTAAGATCTRAAAGATTTTTTCTCTGAGAAAAGTAAAAGTGAGACTTTGTGATTAAAAGAGGTAAGATCTGAAAGCTCTGTTCTCTGATAAAGGTAAGAATATTGAAAAGTTCTAGATCTGAAAGCTTTGTGCTCTGTAGAAGTAAGATAAGTGGAAATTTTTGTTTCAACAGTATGGATATAGGTATATTCTATCCTAGCTTGAAAACTATGGTATTAATAGATGAAAGAAGATTTGATATGAGTAGATTTGATAATAATAGTGAAAAATATTTTATACCTATGCATAGAAAGAATGTTTGGACTAACAAGTGTATGCAGGATCCTGGAAACAAATGTTTGCAGGTTAGCTACCATGATCCTAGCGCACAATACAGGAAAGACTGGGGATCATTTAAAAGAAAGAGAGGATTAACCCTCTGTTACAGTTGCAGAAGACTGAGACATCTCACTAAGGAATGCCCTAGGAGAAGACCTAGTTGTCTTTGTTGTAAAGTTATGAACCATGAAGTATTGGATTTCCCTAGAATGATTTATAAGGTTGAAATAATGAATATGAACCAATAAAACCCTAAGGCATATCTAGAAACTAAGATTATGATAGGATCCCAGAAAGAATCATAGAACGTATTGCTACAGATGAAATAAACCCTGAATGACCACTGACATGTCACATTATCAGAGATCTTCAAAGAAAAAGAATGTCTTGAAGCAAGAATAGGAGACTTCGACATTGACTGTGTTCTAGATGAGGAAACACAGGAGAATATCATGATAGAGAGAACTTGGGAAACTATAGGGAGGCATGTTATGATTCCTTCATTAGGAGGAATAGGACTATTCAAAGGAAAGTTGATGAACCTATGTGGAAATCTCACCCAGATACCTATGAATGCCAATGTAACTTCGACAGAGGAATATTTTGAGATTATTAAATTTATTGAGAACAGTGCCCCATTTACCATGCTACTAGGAAATCCTTGGATTGAAAGAGATTAGGCCAGAAGGTAAGAAGAATAAGAAGTTTTAGAGCATAAGAAGCAAGAGTTAAAAGAATTCATGACTAGAAGGATCACACACTTGATTGAAGAACATAAGAAAAAATCAAAGCTATTTAAAACCAGATACCCGGATGCCAAAGTTGCAAGAACACTAGAAGACCCACAAAAGATTGAAGTACCTATTCTAGATAAAGAAGAAGGATCACCCTCGAATCTTAGGAAAGAATCTCAACAACATGAAGTAACTATGCCAAAACAATATAAGAATCAAAACATAAAAAGGCATACTAAGACAAAGCTCACTGGGAAGAAGGATAGAAAGCTAAGTAAGAAGAGATCTAAGATCGACAAGTTGCAGAAGGTTCCAGAGGGAACCTCACAGAAGGAAAATTTCCAAAACTGGAACTTCAACGAGATATCATAACAACGACACATGACACTTCGCCATGGCGAAGCAATATAGTCGTTGGGGACATTATAACTATTAGACCAATGCTTCGAATGGGTAGAAAGGAATTTATGGTCAGACAACTCACCATTAGACCATTGGAACTATGTCATAACAGACAAAACATAGTTAATGAAGGCTTCTAAGCCATTGCAAGAGATTTGTTGTTGAGTCACCTATTTATCCCATTGCGCCATGCACCGAGAACACTTTTTCCAACCGAGATTTTGAGCCCACAGACTAAGTTGATTTTGCACAGTGATCATCGCACTCTTTCTCTCTATATCATTACTATGTCTAAGTTGCCCTTCAAACCCGATATTGTTAACCCCGAGCGTGTATGTCAAATGAGTTGAGCACTACAGAGAAAGTTTTTGAAGAAGTTCTGATCAACCTCATGACTGAAAGAGTCATTTCAATGTCTATAGGTGTTAAAGCATCATCGATGAGAGGACTCCCAGCCTCTCCATCCACTGCTCGTGGAGCTGGACCATCCTGACCATCAAATGAAAAGTGAACCAAGTACAGGGATGATTTAGCGAATTCCAAATTGATCCCGACCATATTACCCACCTATATTCCACCTCTGAGAAGTGTAGTAAATCGAGACAATGTGCCCAGAGATTTCGAATACACCTTGGATACGGCGTACCTCCCGAAGGGGATACATGTAGTTCGAGCAAAACAAGATAAGATTGTAGTGTTGAAGTTTAGCGACTTCAACCTCAGAGATCGCAAAGTCTATAAAATGCTCGCCCCACATAAGTACCTGACCAGAACTAAGGGGACGAATTCAAATATAATCCCCCAGTCATGGACTATGAACCTCGTGCATCCACCCTGCTGAATTTCATGAAGACTCCCCACTTTGGTATACACCAAGAAGTCAATGCCTATGTCAAGATTTTGCTTTCTTGTTACCATGGCGGCTATTTTTGGCTAAACCTTCGTATAAAAATTGATCTGATGTTGATCAATTGGATCACAGGGTTGAGAATGCAAGGACATGATCCACAATAGTTTAACCCTGAAAAATCCATGGATCGCACTCTAGCACAGAATATCAAGGACACTTATGGTGATGTCAAGAAGGGAATGTGAGGCTACAAGGTAGCTTCTATCCATAGTGGTGTAGTGCGCCTCTCATGTTAGTTGATTGCAGGGAAGTTAGTAAGAAAGAACCTACCTACCCAAGTCACCAGTTTGTAGTCGACCTTGCAGGGAAGTGCGTAGAAGGCCTTCAAATGAACTGGGTGAAGTACCTGGTGAACCAGTTGGAACTCAACTGCAGAGAAGCATGGGATCAAGGATATGAATTTCATTTCAGATAGCTCTTGATCCTTATAGATTTTATTGCCTAGGGGATGTCGGAAGGTGCGACCTTCCCAGACATTGAGCCATTTGAACCGTTGGCCACAAAGTTCAATACACTGTGGTATTCAAGTGATATGAATAAAAAGTGGCAGTCAAATGTTGTTTTTCATACCTACTACAATCAACTGAAGATATGCATACAATCTGAGCCTCACATCACTCTGAACACTCTACACCAGTTAAGGCCTTTGATGAAGTTTAGCGCAGATCGACGTTTTATTTACATCATAGTGCGTGCCAACGAACACAAGCAACAAATTCAATCCTACTATAAGATTATGAAGGAGGACTTGGAGGATATCACTAAGGACTGGTCAGTAGACCTCCTTATTCCAGCAAACCCTGTGGAGATATCTGACATTGACAACCCAGAAACAACGCGGGATACACCCAGACCTAGTAGGAAAAAGAAGACTGAAGAGGTCCAAGGATTAGACAGTGCATCCATGAAGACTGCTTCCATATCACTAGAGAAAGGAGGTGATGGCGAAGAGTTAGATGACAAAGAAGTCAAACAGAATTAAGGAGATGAGGTTGATCCCCTGACAAAGTGGAAAGGTTCGCCTCTAAAACCTTCCTCCCAGAAGAAATCGAAGGCCACCATGACTAAGATGCAGACTCTCCTCACCTCTGATGACTTTGACTTCCTCATATCAGCCCTGCAAGATGCTTCACTAGAAATAGAAGAGAAAAAATAAGAAAAGAAAGAGGATATGTATGATTGAATTGAGACTAAACTCCAAGGTGTACTATAGGCCCTACAGTTGAGCCGCGCAGTCTCAACTGTGCCGGGAGAACCAGAATTGGGAGATGAGCCAACCCAACTCCACTGCCTAGCTGATACAGTCAAAGCTCTCCTTCGATGAGCATAAGAAGAAACAAAGAAATCCTCCCAGGCTTTGAAAAAAGTATAAGGAGTACTCATAGATCAATGTAGTGCTGCAGAACAAGAAAAGATTTCTCTCCAAGCGAAGTTTGATGAAGAAAAAGCACAGCTACAACAAGAAAAGGAGCAGTTGCTCATGGAGAAACTTGAAGTAAAAGAAGCATTCAACAAAGCACTTCGCTTTGTGACAGTCTTAGAAATCAAGGCAGAAGACCAAGTTACACAGTAGGTAAACTAGATCACATAAGCCATCCAGTAGCTACAACAATGCATAGCATATTTGTAGCTGCGTACTGTACCTGAGACCCCACAAGATTTAAGAGACCAAAGAGAAGMAACCACCTAGAGCATAGTTRAAAGGCTAAAGCCTCTTACCCTGGAATGTAAGAAAMTCACTGATCATAGTGCCCAAACCTATGACCAACTCATGAAGAATCTGGAACTAAAGGCATTGGAGTTGCAGCTCCAAGAGGAGAAGTATCGAGCCAAAAAGATACAGGCGTGGTTGAAGCCCTTATCAGTTGTGGAAAGAATGAAGCGATACCAAGAGAAGTGGATCACCCAACAACAGATCCACACTGTCCAGAGAATATTTATGGAGGTAACTCAGAAACTCCAACCTGTACAAGAAAAGGCTCACCAATTGTTTACAGAGGTAGAAGGCCAAGGAGCAGAGCTAGAGCAGGTTGTCACTACAACTGAACAATGTCTAGAGGGACCTATCAATGATACAATCATCCAAGAGTTCATTAAACAAGAGGTCGTAGAACAACAACAAGTCGAAGCAGCTCGAGCCAAGCTCGAGGCATTTGAGGCAGAACTATTCAGACCAGAGTGACTCTAGATGAGTCACATGTGAGTGTTGGGGGCTTGTTGGCCCTTGACCAAGTTTTGAGGGTTCTTGGTCATGTTTGACCATTTTGGACTTTGACATACTATCGAAGGTGGAGTGCTAGACAAAGTAGATATCGTGGGATCTCGGCCCCTTTTTGGGTCCTTTTTTGGATTTGGGAATGTCGGCCCATGGGTATACCCATGCTTAGGCCTAATTTGTAATATATAAATAGATGTCTAGGCAATGTAAGGAGAAGAAGAATAAGAGACATCTATGTGATGTTGTGCTAAGTGCAAGTGTGGTTTGTAAATTCTTTGTGCATACTGTGAGAAAAATGCAGAGCTAAGTGTAAGTGATTGTAACAGATTGTGGAAGTCTTTGTGTTTTAACGCAAGGAAGAAGGATCTAGTGAGCTGCACAGATATTCTATCCTATGCGAAGTAGGGTTTTGAATATCTATGCTTGTATTTGATTGAAGAAACTAATAAAGAAGAAGAGTTGGTGGACGTAGCCCCAGGGAGGGGGGAACCACATATATGTTGTATTTCTCTGCTATCTGTGATGTGTTGGTGTATTTATGTGTTATTTGCTAAGTTCTTGATATAGATAGATAGATAGATTTGTTTATTCTTTGTGCTTATGATGAATCTGGATGCTAGATATGACATAGGTGAATGTGATTAGTGCTTAAATATGATAGATTTGTTCCATTTATTTATGCTAAGTGCCTAAATACATTAGATGAGGGGGAATGCTGTGATGCTCTGTTTTATCTGCGAAGTAGATATTGGTTAAATATTTATGAACTAACAGTGTTAAGTGCCCTATTAAGTATTACAATCATAGATATGTGTCCCAACTAAGGTTTTGGACCCCTAAGTCCTGCAACCACCCCTTCCTCTACCTCGGGTGAGACTTCATTTGCTTCGCAGGTGATACTGAAAGGGCCGGTAGTTAGGGTTTTGTCGGTGCATTGTTGTAGCATTGAACCCTGGGTTTGCCCATGTGCCAACATCTACACATAATCAGATCTCTCCACTCTTCTTTCTGACAGGTGCCAGATTTTTCGACCACTTAGAAAATCTCAAAGATACTATGATCTTGGCTTCAAACAACTTATTTATATCTTTCTCAATTATGGGAAGCAAAAAAGGATTGATTCTTCTTAATTTTTGTTTGAAAGGTTTATGATCCTCTTTGATTGGAATCACATGTTGAATCACCTTGGTATCATAAACTTTTAGATCTTCATAACTCTAGGCAAAAACATCAGGAAATTATTTCATTAAATTGATGTATCTTTGCTTGACCTTTGGGCTAAGTGTCTTGGACAACTTAATGATCTTGGGATATTTCTGAGTCCCAATGTTGCAATATTCAACATCTCCATCATTTATAGTAATTTTAGGACCCCTGGCCACATCATTATTGTCAAAGAGTTTCTCTAATGGGACCAGGCCTTTGGGAGTGATGCTATTTTTTAGCTGCATTATATCTTTACCAGCAATCTGATTCTTGAAATAACCATCATTTGTGAACATAGTTGCATATTGTTCTTCACCACAATATTCCTCATCTATATTGAAATTTTCAAATTCATATTCCATCTTGAGGAAACTTTCTATTTGTTTATCATCTTCGAAAACGTTTCATTACTTAATATTATCTGGCACTGCTATCCTGTGCTTGACCTCAATATCATATTTTTTGTTAGGGAAAATTGGGATTTTGAAGACTGAGGTTGAAGTAGCTAGGGAATCAACAATTTGATTTTTCCTTCTTGTAATCACTGAAAGATTATACTCTGGAAATTACTCAAGAAGATCAAGCACTATATTTCTATATACCCTCAACCTAGGATTCTTTTCTTGGTATATACCCTTTATCTGATTGATAATCAACTTAGAATCTCCATGTACAACTATTCTCTTAGCACCCATTTCTTTCAAAGTCTTCAATCCCAACACTAATTCCTCATATTCATCCATGTTGTTTGTGCAATCGAAAGAGAGCTTATAAGAACACATTTTTGTACTTCCTTTGGGGAGGTTAATCCACACACCAGCCCCTACTCCTTCTCTATTGACAGCTCCATTGAAGATGATATTCCACATCTGATTTTATGCATCATTTTTTTTCTCTGAACTTTCCTCATTTTGTTGATCAGATTGGTCTTTGGCATCCATATCAATCTCTGACACTTTCTCTTCAAAATTTGAGTCATTAAAGAAAATGGAAGAACCAATGTCAGTCTCCACAAAGTAAATGGGATGGTTGTTTGGCTGAGATTTGTTATTGACCATGTACTTGATCAATACTTCTCTGTACAACCTCCTATATTAACCAAAGACAAGGATAGTGGTGTATGACATATCCATTTGCAAAGTCCCTTTCAACTTTGCAACCCATGACCTAGATAACAACATGCCAAATTTAGGAGGGGTATCAGCAACCACCACATCCATGACCATATTTGTTGTTGGAATTTGAGACAAAGATACCACCAGATCTTTGATTAGGCCCAAGAACTTCACCTTCATTGAATCAAAGGAGAAAAGGTATTTGTAAGGCCTTGTAATGTTAAGGCCCAATTGGTCCATGACCACCTTGGGAATCAGATTATGGGATGCTCCTGAAACCAACATAGAATTCTACAGAGTCGTATCATGAATCTTCAGACTAACATTGAAAGGAGGGACCTTATCAGCCTCACTACTCTCCTCTACATGTGGCCCAAACAATATGGCAAGATGATCATCTTGTATATTCAAATTATTAGAATTTTCTTCCATCTTGAGAATTTTAATGATATGATTTCTATATTCACTATTATTTATCAACTCATTGAATGGAACATAAATTTTAGTTTTTTCCATCTCACTTTCAAAGTTAAAGGAAGAAGGGGTTTTTTATACCTCTTTGATGACTATCTCCTTTCTTGTTTCAGGTACTTTCTTTGGAAGTTCTTCCTTCTTCTTTTCTTTCTCCACAACATCCTTTGCAACCGAGTCTTTCTTAGGTTGACTTGAATAAGGTGCGTTATTTTGAGATTCTTTGGTAGGATTTCCCTTTCGAGGATTTGCAGAAACCTTTTTGTTTCAAAGATTATATTGTTTCTAGAATTGCATGATGCCATTCACATCCCTATATGGTAATCTTCCTTTTCCACTAACAACCTTTCATCATCCTCCTGCATGAAGATTTCATTTGCATCCATGAACTGATCATGTTCTTCTTTAGTCAAAAACACCTATGTTTCATTACCATCACAACAATGCCTGTTGTCTTCAAAAGTTCCATTAAAATTTTCATTTACATAATTATTTTGAAAAGGTATTATTTGTTGATCACCTTGGTTCCTCTTATCTCTTTGTATAATTTGTGGAACTGCTGGTATCCTTTGGTTTCTAGGTGGAACATCATCTTGTTCTCTAGTGTTAGGCTTATTATCTAAATACATCCTCTCCATGTGTTTCTCCATGGTCTTCATCATCATTTCAAACCTCTCTTCTAATGACTGTGAGGTTGAAGGTTGTGCCTTATCTTGAACCTTGTTCATGTCCCTATCAGAATTATATTTGATATTTCCTGAAGCCATTAAATTTACTTCAACTTCTATTGCATCACTTATCATATGAAACATTCTTTAAAATTATTGCGTGTTGTCTTCAAATTTCTTTCAAATTGCTTTTAAATGAATCGACATATCTAAGTTGAGTAGCCCTGGGAGGAGGTTTTACTTTAGTAGGAATTGAGTTGTAAACTTTGATAAATCTAGTTGAAAAAAGTTGGATTGTTTCATCAGGTAACCTTCTCATGTTGTTATATTGGGTTAGAAAATGGAGGGGGTTTTTATTGTCACCCCACTTTGAAACAAAAATCATTTCAAAGGATTCAAAATTTTGGATACCTGCAGGTGGGAGAGCCCTGAACCATGTTTTGACTTCTCCTGCAAGACTTTGTGCAAACAACCTCATTTTTGCATCTTCAAAATATACTTCTTCTAGGTCTATAAAATCATTGAACCAGTCTAAGTGCTTTTGGGTTGACGCATCACCTTCATCATCATACAACTTAATCCTATGATTATATTCCCGAGGCATATCATGTAACTGAGCAGGTAGAACAAGAGGTGAAAACCTAGCTTCCATGGTTGTAGTAAGAACTTGAAGTGGATGTTGGTTCTGAGTATGAATCACAAGAGGTTTAGTAGAGGTAGCTAAAATTAAATATTGGAACCTCTTCTCATCAAATATGATCTCGTTCAAGAAAGACTCATATTTAGTTATGAATAGAGTTTGCTCAAATTTCAAATCAAAATCAATATCTTCAATACTTGTCACTCCATCATTGGGAAATAATAGATATATTTCTAGACACAAAGTTGGGCTTATTGGCCTTTCTTTTCTTTTGTGTACAATCCTCTCAGGGCCAGACACAGTGATTACCGCTTCTGGGTTTGGTTTTCTTCTGGTATGAATTCTCTTGGGAGCCAGGATTTCTAGCTCAAACTACTTTATGCTACAGCTAGTATCTTTTATAATGGAGTCACCAAGGTATATTTAGTCTTATCCAATAAGGTATTTTATTCACTGTCACCCTCAGGAATCAAATCCGAAGCTTTAAGTGGTTATTTTCTCAGTGAATATTTCACTTTCGATCCCCAACAACGATGCCATAATGTTACTACTCTGTAAATTTGTTCAGATGATAAAAACAAGATACAGAGGTAACCTACAAACCAACTTTAGAGCTGGTTACTAGCCTACTCATCTCAGAGAGGGCTCTCTCCTTTTGAAATTTAGTCATTCTTTCATCATTTTCTTGTACCTCCTTCTTGAATTTCTCTATGTTCCCTTTTATCCCTTTGATTTCCCCTTCTTTAAGTCTAACTTGAGACATAGAATAGACAAGTCCTTCAGTATTTGGCCCAATTTCTGTAGTGGGAGGTACAACTACAACCCTATTCATAAATTATTTTTTCTCTTGTGATCATTTCATCTTTTCTTGCTCTAGATGCAACACCCTAGCTTTGTAGTCCAATGCCTCTTGTTGAAATGTTTTTTTTTCCTGTTCCAGAGAAACCAAATCTGTTGTTTGTGGATGCTCTATGGTAGAAATCTTAAATTTCTTCTTCAAGATTTGAATTAATTTGTCCTTTTCATCCAATGAGGATTTCACCCCTTGAGGGCCTTCAGATTCTAGCATCTTGACTTAAGTCTTCCAAACTCTTCTAGATTCCTTTTCTTTCCTCAACTGTCCGTCCATTTTTATTGCATAAGATGACATCTTTGAATTCTTCAAGCTTAAAATCATGTGATCAAAATAAAACATATCACTGGTATTCCTATGAAATTTAACTTTGTCTGGAGCACTGATGTTGCCATACCTTATCTTGCTCTTAGATACTTTGTCTTCATCTGCAACTGCTATGTTAAATGTCCTCTTCTCAATATCCCTTACTGTGAACAAAAAAGATTTGTGTTGAGAAATATTTTCCAATTCAGGGACTAAATCCATCATCTCACCATAGTCATGTTTCCTTTCTCAGCATAATGTTTTTCCAAGTATTCTTTAGATTGATAAGTTTCCCCCGATGTTTTATCAAAGATGTGTTTCTTGTTGCTAAAGGTTCTTGAGTTGCATTCACTTTGGAGCTTTCTTTCCTTTTCAACTTCTACAGTGGTGGTGCCACTTTCCACCATATCTAGATTTACTTGTTCTTTGGGTTCTTCCTCCTCCAAATTCACTATCTGTGGAGACTATGTAATCTTCATCTTCTTAGGAGCAGTCTATTGATGATTGGTGCCCATGGCCTATGAACTGTTTCTCTTTTTATAAACACTTACCTTGGGGACTTTGAATATCTGCTTATGAGGAGCTTGTTGTGTTTGACTCTATTGCAAGGTTTCCTCCACTTTCTTTGTTTGAGTTGGTTGCAGGATTGATCCCATATCAGTACATACTTGTAGTTTTTCCAACTTATCAAAACCCTCAACATGTTCATGCTCATAAGGGGCATGTGTGTTCATCAATATTCTCTTGGATATGATTTGATGTGGATCATATATTCTTCCCTGTAGATGTGAAAAACCAAACTCTTTGAGATTTGCTTGAATCTGAGATAAGCATGATCTAGTTTTGACAATGAAGGGGCCAATTATAAAATGGAATTTTAGGTTGGAGGCTTTGTGAAATTTCAGGAAATGATCTGTCTCAGATATAATTCTCTTTCTGATGAATTCAAGGGAAAAGACTCTAGGGGTCAGAAAAATAGGCAATAGATAGGGGGATTCATGACAACCATAAACCCAGATCACTGTTGAATGCATTAATAATACCCATTCGCCCACTTTGGTTTCTGGATTTGGTTGTAGATAGCTCCTCATGTCATCCAGAAATTTAGGTAGGCTTGTGTTGAAAATAATTCTGTAAACCCTGGACATGACTTTGTTTATGAAGATGAGGAATGTAATCCTCTTACACTCAGTTGATTTGAATGTTTCTTTAGGAAATTATCTCTTATTGGTTTCCAGGAAAATCTTCTGAAAATAGGTGTAATATATGAAATTCCTTAGAGAGAAAAAATTCACTAGGTCTTTATGGATATTATCAACTATGAATTGATAAAAAATCATAGGAATTGATTGACCAGACTCTGACTTGAAAAATACCAATAGGAAAATGAGCATGACTTGGACCACATGTTTTTCATTATCTATACCTAAGACTTGAATCAAAAGGGAACAGACCCATTGGACTTTAATAACCATTATACTCACATTTATTGGCAAAGACAGACTCTCTGAAAAATGTTCCAGTTTGACAATTTTCTGTAAAAAAATATCTCTGACTTCTGATGGACACTCTCTGTATAATCCAATTATATTTTCTTCATTGAAATGTTTAGAAACTACAGAGAAAGACTCTGGTATACCAAGGCATCTTGAATTGATAGAATCTCTACCCTACACATGACCTTAGACCCTTGTTTATTTACAACGAATCTCTTTTCATGTGAATACTGATCTGCACACCAACCTATGAATTTGGGAAAAGGGAAAGTGAATTCGACAACATATGGGATTATGGTGGTCTGAACTACTTCAAGGAATGGTATACACCTTACTAGATTATTTAACAGATTGTTTCTGGACACAGATATGGGAAAAATGTTGATTTCGATGTCGAAAACGTCTGAATCTTGGTCAATTAGGGATTCTTCATTCGAAATAAGGTCTTACTTTGTTACTAAAGTTATTATAGGGTCCATGGAAGTGATGAAAAATACTTGGAAATGAGTGGAAATGGCGTGCAATGGTGTACTGTTGAGTTTCATTCGAACGAAGATGGTCGCGCCAAGTTTAAAATAGTCTAGTTGTTCGAAAAATAATAAAATAATGAACAAAATCCCCTTTTATACTTTTCCTCATTTTGGGGGCATGAGGAAACAGTTTGGGACAACCCTCTTTTCACCCCAAAATGCTCTTGGTGGCACCACGTAGCCTCGATCGAAAACCATGGTTTAGTGTTTGGCCCTCTTTCTAAAATTATCATCTGTGCAACTTCTCCCCCTGAAATGATCCTCTACTGTCAATATGGAGAGCTCACGATATGTGATGTATCAGGTCCCATCACCTTATCACCCCTCCATATTTAGCCTCTTCCTGCTAGATTTATCCCCTTCCCTGGTTTATCAGGATTCCAAGCCAATTTAGCACCTCGCTAAGTCCTGAAATCTCGATTTCACATAAATTTTTAATGGTGATAACAACCCTAACCCTAAATATGTTTAAATCCTCATTTTTCCTAGACTCTATTTGATGGGATTTTCCTTTATAATATTTATCTTCTATCATGCTTTCTAAATTATCAAAGTTGACTTGTGATTCAAATACATGTTCAAGAGAAGGGACCTTGCAATCTCTTCAATGTAAATTAATTCCAAACTTTGAATTCCTCAATTGTATCCATGAATGGATAGAATATGGAAGTTCATTTGTATTATGGGGGCTATAAATCCAATGAGATATCAAAGAGATACTATCAAAGGTATAAAGGTATTTGAGGATTTACATGTGAATTTTAGCAAACATTGATGCTCCAAGAAATAGCTCATCGCAATTATTTCCAAAAAGGATTCAATTCCATTTGTTTCACAAGGGTTTCCTTTCTAAGACACCTAATAATGAGGATGTACATTTGCACCTCATTCAATGCCATAAAATAACTAAGTTGAAGAGCCATATCTCTTAACTCGAATTTGATCTCCATATTATGTTTCCCAGTGACTATTCGAGACGGGGTACATGTAACAAGTGATCTTGAATTTGAATTTAGAAGCTTAAAAAATGCTAATAAGATTAGCAACCAACCATGATGTTCTCTGGAAATATTGCAATAGCTAGAATCATGCAATGACTCTGCCCACAATATGGCCTCCTTGAATTAATGACCATAACTACATAAATATATAGGTGAATAGCCTCATACCATTCATTTCTAGTTCAAGCACATGAATAATCCTACTATTGATGGTATCTCTCTCTATCTTTGTTGATCGACATGCTTTATGCACATAGTGTCTTCATTGTTTTGGATAGTTTGTCTATCCAAATAATGCATGAAACATGCATAAGATGTTTTCCAAATTAAATTGTTGTAAGCATTCAATGATGAGAAATGAACTCCTTTAATTAGATTATACATACCCTATTGTTAGGTTGATCATTGGTCAACACCTTGCTGTGTGCATCTCTAGTAATGATAATTCCCTTTTTGTTTATCCATGGAATTTAAGATTTATTATATTCTATTGTGATTTTATCATATGCTATATTTTCTATAGTGTTATGTTGTTGTAATTGAATGATTAGCTAGCCCGGAGATAGGCCTACATAGGTTCTTAATTTGGTATCAAAGCAGGTTATTATTTTAGGATAATCATGCCAAACTCTAATTCCTTACCATTTATGGGAGATTGTAGAAACAAGTTATGCATATCCAGAAGATTGGACCACTCTTGCTGCAAATGATAGATTAGACAAGACGTAATCTAGAAAGAAGAATGCTCAAGATTTTTTTCATATTCAAATAACTCTAGATAAAATCCTATTTCCAAGAATTCAAAGTGAAAAGATAGCAAAGGATTCCTTGAAGAGCCTCCAAGAATCTTACCAAGGCAATGATCAATTCAAAGTTCTCAAACTACAGAAATTCAAAAGAGAATTTGAAGATGCAAGAAGCTAAAAATGTAAGTGATTATTGTGTGAGAGTAAAAGATGTAGTCAATAAGATGGCTACTCTTGGAGAAATTATGGACAAAGAGGTTGTGATTAAAAAAGTGTCTAGATATCTAACACCAAGGTGGAACCATGCTACCATAATCATTGAAGAAAGGAAGGATTTGACTACCCTTCAATTTGATCACCTAGTTGGATATCTTATGTCCCATGAAGAATGATTGAGAGATTCATTTGGAGAAAGTTATGAGAATTTTTGTCATTGAAATTACAAATTACAAAGAATGAAGATGCCAACACTAGCACCAAAAGAAATGAAGGCCAAGGTATGAGGGATGATAATTTTGAATGTGTTATCAGACCATATTGAAAAACACATATCAGGGATAAAAAACTTATTGTCTCCTCTATGCTCTAACATCCCTGATCGGGTGAGTGAGTTGTGGGTCTATGAATGGAGAAAGGAAGTGGTTTCATGAAATTCATTGTCATTATCTTTTAATCATATTTTTAGCGATTTCTTGGTTGGTTTTGGACTATGTTTAATCTTGAGGATGTGGGATGAATGCTTGAGCTTGAGGATGTGGGATGAATGGAAATACATAGATGTAGAAGATTTTTCTTACCTTGGAACAGATAAAACTATCAAAGAAACATAGGTTTTGATCACTTTTCGTGCTAAAGAGTTGTATGAACCATGCAATAACCCAATAGTTCTCTAGACTCAACAACTTACTTATGTAGAATGTAATTTGTAGTGTATTTATTAGGACATAATATGTAGTGTATTTAATGAAGTCAATTGTTTCAAGTAATGAATAATATTTTCCTTGTAAGTGGGGTATATGTACAGGAGCTTAGCATGTTCCATATAGTTTATCTAAGGGATATGAATAAATTCAACACATTCACTTTTCTCCATATCACTTGGATAGAAGGAATATGATAGAAGAAATATAAATATGAAATGAAGATAAGGATTGTGAGTGTATATAGATCGGTTGGCATTGGTGATGGAGTGAGGTTTTAATCCTTAAAGTTAAGGAAGTACTATCCAGTCCTAGTTACTTATTCCACAAGATAAAGATAAATGAAAATGTTTCACCTTGGATTATCTCTTCTCTTCAAACAAGAGATTTGTAGAAGGAAGGAAAAATAGTTGACTTGAAAAACCTGCAAGCTTTCCAATCTACGTTTTGGAGGTTGAGGTGGGTGAAATTTTTTATTTGATTATATTTCACATCCTCCCTAAGACCCCGCCATAGATAAGGTAACAATATCCAACATGCCACTTGGTCTTGTTTAAATATTGGTTGTTGTCATTGATGTCAACCCTAGTCATTGGTGTTGGACCGCAATATTGATGAAGGTATTTGGACATGAAGGACAATGCACATGCAGATACAAAACCCATGGATGGATAATATAAATCATGTTGTTTTTAGTGGTATGTGGCATGCCATGTGGATCCTCATGGTTGAGGAGACATGAATTTTTGAAGATGACAAAGTGAATTGAAGAAGGAAGTATAGGTCGGCCCTGAAGATAATTAAATAAAAGAATTACAAAATACGAAAGTGTTAGGTCAGCCCTAATGTTAAAATAAAGTGACATAAATGGTATAAATACATATCATTAAACATTAATTTTATTAACAAGTTGAATTTCAGAGGAAATCAAAAGTAAAGAAGGCCAGATTTCAAGGGAGGATGAAGTCTTTTGGTGATGTGTTCTAAGGTATGTTATTTATAGGTCATCTTACCATTTTCGCTATAAATTTTTTTCTAGAATGATTCATATGGTGAAACTGATATGGTATTGAGAAGAAATATCAAGGTACCTATGTTAAAAAAATCATCTCTTTATTCACTATAATTATGGAGATACACTCTGTGGAAGATAGGGTTTTTGACTAGTCCTCAAGCTAGTCAATAAACAGGTGTTCCGAGAAAAAAAGTCATAACTTCTTCATAGAGAATACAAATCAAGTGAGATGAATTTAATTGGAAATATTACGGGCTTTATTTTATTGTGTACAAGTTTCAGAATCTGATGTTAAATATTGAGCGCAGGGCATTCTCTACAAGTTCGCTCTCCTGAATAAACCATAATTGAATAAGGTCTACCATTCTCTCTATAACTTATTTTTGGGGAGGATTCAAAGAGTGAAACTTGGAGGAGTTTCAAAGAATACATTGAGTAATATTATATATAGGATCAGAACATTCCAAGAATTGAAGAATTGCAGAATTTGAAGAAGTCTTAGGAAGCATTATCAGGTTCTATGTGATGGTTGGTTGATGGCGATGATTTAATGTAAAGTTTTACTATCTCTCATATATTCTTGGGTGGAAGGAAGGGGCAAGGATGGAGAGGTCAACCCTCTCTTGATATTGGAGGATTGTATCTTCCTCATGGATTTTTATCCCTCCCTTTATATTTGGAAGTTGTAGCTACCTTTGGAAGTCATTACTTCCTTTGAACAATAACTATTTATTATTTATCATATATTGTGCATGGTGTATTGGTGTAACTATTATACTATTGTTCATTTATCATTGGATATAATTGAATGGTTTAAGTATAAGTTGAAAACTTTTCTAAATTTTACTTGATATTGATTCACCCCCCTCTTAGTATCAACAATTGGTATCAGAGTGGGTTACCTTTAGTACACTTTAACCACTGGAAGGAAGATCCTAAGCAGAAATGGAAGACACCATTCCAAATGGGATTCCACCATTTGATGGAAGAAATTTTGAATACTGGAGTAACAGAATGGAAACTTAATTGAAATATCAAGGGGTATATGTTTGGTTCTCAGTTGCTTCAGGATAAAATTCTTTGAAGAAACCAAAGACTACAACTCAGAAGGAAGAAAAAAGGAACAACAAATTGGCAATAGATACCATCCTGGATGGATTGAAAGATTCAGTGAAATCCAATATGGGATCATGTGCATCAGAAAAAGAGATTTGGGACAAGATACAAGACCTTTATGTAAGGGAAGAAGCAGAAGAAGAAGCAGCAGAAGAAGAAGAAATTGAAGCAAATTACAACATCTTAGATTTCAAAGAAGAAAATAGAGGTCAATTATTTTTCTTTAATTGTGAAGGAGTAGGACATGTTGAATTTGAATGTCCTCATCCAAGGATTGAAAGAGATGAAACTAAAGAAGAAAATACCAATGAAGAAGAAGAAAATCATGAAGCAAAAATGATTCAACAAGAAGATGAGAATCGTAAAAAATTCAAACATGTTGAGATTGAAAATAGCAAGCTCAAAGATACGCATAGAAAACTAAGAAGTGAATTGGGTAGTTGTGAAAATACAGTCGTAATCTTGAAGAAACAATTATAATACTTTGAGAAACTAAGAGGAGAAATCATTTCCTTGAAAACTCTGCTTGAAGAAGCAAGAAGAATAGGAGAAGTAAAGAATGTCCAAATGATGAAGAATTAAGAAGATTGTGAGAAACTTGAACAAGAAGTTGTCTGATTGAGGAAGAGCTTAAGAAATTATCAAGTGCCAAAATAATTAACACATATTGGATGCATGGGTGAAACTTCATGCAAAGAATATGAAAATACCAACAAGAAGGTTGAAGAAAGCGCTACACAGACAGTTGATAAGAAGTGGACCAGGATACTAGATAGAAGGAATGATTACAAAAGAGATGAATATCCAAGAAGACCTCCTACCTTCAAGAATCAAATAATATTCAATCAGTATGAAGAAAACTGCAGAATATTATATCATGAACTTAGATGGACTACATCACAAAGAATGTTCCTTACTCCTAGGTATCAAAATTTCTTTCTTGGTCACTGTTATACTTGCAAAAATTTTGGACATAAGACAATTAATTGAAGAATCAATGAAAGGAACAACTATGAAAGAAACATGAATGGTTTAAATAGAAGATATGTAAATAATCGTGGATTTGTCAACATAAGTTATAATTCAATTTCCCCAATGATGGACAAAAATATTGTATGCTACAAATGTAATTATCTTGGTCACAAAGCATGAGACTACAGATATATGAATGAAGATATACCTATGCCAACCATAATATGGAGAAGGAAAGAGATTCCAAACAATTAAGATTGCCGAATAGCATTGACCGTTGAAGAATATAAAGAAGAAGATGAATGGTACATAGACAGTGGATGTTCTTCACACATGACCGAGGATCAAGAAAAATTCATAATCTTGAAGAGAAGGGTAGTATAGCTTGGAAGAAAAAATGTAAAAGAAAAGAATGTCCTATTGGTTGAAGACTTGAAGCATAATCTACTCAATGTTAGTAAAATGTGTGATCAAGGATATACTCTCACGTTTGACTCACAAAAATTCAAAATCAAAGAAGAAGGTTTAGGAATATTGGTTGCAACTACAACAAGAATACCAAGTAACAATATGTCCTAAAACCACGAAAAATCTCCAAGGAAGAAAGAGACCATAAAAATGAAGTGTTATTAAGTGTTGTATGTTCAGGGGGAGCAGCCCCAAAGAAGAGAGTTACCCTTTTCCTTTAAAGTGAGGGGGAGAAACCCCACCCTTTTCCATTGATGTCAAAGGGGGAGATAAATTGATATCATGATGACAGGGGGAGAATGAGTGTTGCCATCAATGACAAAGGGGGAGATTGTTGGAAGATTGGTTGTTGTCATTGATGTCAACCCTAGTCATTTTTCTTGGACCGCAATATTGATGAAGGTATTTGGACATGAAGGACAATGCACATGTAGATACAAAACCCATGGATGTATAGTATACATCATGTTGTTTATGGTGGTATGTGGAACGTCATGTGGATCCTCATGGTTGAGGAGAAATGATTTTTTGAAGATGGCAAAGTGAATTGAAGAAGGAAGTACAGGTTGGCCCTAAAGATAATTAAAGAAAAGAATTACAAAATAAGAAAGTGTCGGGTCGTCTCTAATGTTAAAAGAAAGTGACATAAATGGTATAAATACATATCATTATACATTCATTTTATGAACAAGTCGAATTTCATAGGAAATCATAAGTAAAGAAGGTCGGATGTCAAGGGAGGATGAAGTCTTTTGGTGATGTGTTCTAAGGTATGTTATTTACAGGTCATCTTACAATTTTCGCTATAATTTTTTTAATAAAACGATTCATATGGTTAAATTGATATGTAATTGAGAATAAATATCAAGGTACCTATGGTAAAAAATTCAGTTCTTTATTCGCTATAATTATGGAGATACACTCTGTGGAAGATAGGGTTTTTGACTAGTCCTGAAGCGAGTCAATAAACAAGTGTTTTGGGTAAACAGTCATAACTTATTCATAGAGAATACAAGTGAAGTGAGAAAAATTTAATTGGAAATAGTACGGGCTTTAGTTTCTTGCATGAGAGTTTTAGAATCTGATGTTAAATATTGAGCGCGAGGCATTCTGTACAAGTTCACTCTCCTGAATAAACCGGAATTGAATAAGGTCTACCATTCTCTCAATCACTTATTTTTGGGGAGGATTCAAAGAGTGAAACTTGGAGGAGTTTCAGAGAACACATTGAGTAATATTATCTAAAGGATCAGAGTATTCCAAGAATTGAAGAATTGCAAAAGTTGAAGAAGTCTCAAGAAGCATTATCAGGTTCGATGTGATGGTTGATTGATAGTGATGATTTAATGTAAAGTTTTATTATCTCTCATATATTCTTGGGTGGAAGGAAGGGGCAAGGATGGAGAGGTCAAACCTCTCTTGATATTGGAGGATTTTGTCTTCCTCATGGAGGTTTATGCCTCCCTTTATATTTGGAATTTGTAGCTACCTTTGGAAGTCATTACTTCCCTTGAACAATAACTATTGATTATTTCTCATATATTGTGCATGGTGTATTGGTGTAACTCTTATACCATTGTTCACTTCTCATTGGATATAATTGAATGGTTTAAGAATAAGTTGAAAAAGTTTCTAAATTTTACTTGATACTGATTCACCCCCCTCTTAGTATCAACAGGTATGTGATACCATGACCAATTCGCTCGATGGGTAGCTAATAGATCCTTTCATTCTGGTCACATATTTATTTTTCAAGGATGTTATCGATTGGTCTTAAAATGTCACTTCCTCTTCTCTAGTCTTCCTCTTCACATATCTGGGCCTTATTATTCCATGTCTTAGCAACACTAACCTCTGATTCTTTATGTCAATGGAAAGAAAAAGAATAATTATTCATGGAAGACTATACTATGTGCCTGGATGGTTTTGATTGGATCCTTTCCTAAACAAAAAGTAAATGGTCATGGTGATGAATATTTTTGTGGCTAGGGTTTCTCGATAGTTGTGGTTGGATCCTTTCCTAAAGCACAAAGTAAACAACCATGGAGATGAAGATGTATGTGGCTAGGGTTTCTTTATAGATATAGGGTTTTTTTGTTAGGGACATTAGCTCCATTATAAATACACACAGATTAATTCAATGGAATTAGATGAAAAAATGATGTGTACCTCCAAATAGATAAGTATGTCAATACCTTGGCCTTTATTGTGCTATGGCTCACTCTTTGCTCAGAAAACATTGAATACAGCTTCAGGGTTGAAGATATCTAGATCCTCTTTTGAACAATGGAAAAAGAAAGAAATTTTAGATATGTTTTTGAACAATGGAAAAGAAAATAAATTTTAAGATTGACCAAGTATGTTTGAGATAAAGGAGAAATATTAATACCTTTGAGATAATAATATTTCCCTATTATCTAGAGGGTAGCTAAATATTAATAATTTATAATAAGGAAATATCACCTTAGATTTAGGATCTAGTATTTATAGATATTAATACATTAATACTTTATTATTCTATTAATACTTTAATAAAGTAATAATGTATATATTAAGAGATAATAATATCGTCTCTTAATATGTTTTAATAATGTTTTTTATGATTTTTTGAAGTATGGTTGTATACATTAATACTTGATTAATCTATTGATACTTTAATAAATTAAGAATATATATTAAGAGATAATAATATTATCTCTTAATATGTTTTAATAATGTTCTTAATTATTTATTGAAATATGCTTGTGTGGTATGTAGTGGAAGATGAGATTTTGATACGAAGGTCACTTCAAGAATAACTAACGAGAAATGAAGCATGTTGACATTTCTGAGGACAACAATGGTTTCAAGTGGGGGAGTTTTTCACACTCCTGGAATTGACCAAGAACGCTCGCTCTCCTTCAACATGCTCATACGAATGAAATGAACGAGATATAGGGTGCTCCACATATTTTGTATGTGAAATTGGGGTTTTTGAATGTGCAAATGTCCAAAAGACGACACCCCGCAAACTTTCAATGGAGGTTAAGTGTGGAGACTTGATGGATAACAAAAGAAAGCAGGAACCCCATGGTGACCATGGGTGCTCTCACCAAATGAACAAAATTTTGGAATAGATGTGTCGACAGTCAGAGCACCCACCCAATTAGATGTTGGAATTATGGAGTAACTTGGATGCCTTGAGTGCTGACAAAGTGGAGTCAACCAAACGAATGTTGAGAGCCCTCCATGACATGGGTGCATGCCAAGGGAAGTTTCCCAAATGGAAGTAAGGTGTGTCATGAATTCTATATAGTAAAAATACCAAAGTTGTGGATGAAGGATTAACTCATGTGCCCAATACAAGACATGAATTTTTCTGGGACAGTGACATGTTCCCAAGGAATAGGGCACACACCCATTGTAAATTCATCTAAGGATGGGTGGAGGGAATTTTAGGGAATACCAAGGGGTGCGCAGCCATGAAAAAAGTTGGATCAAGCCAAGTCAAGAGGTAGCCTCCCATGTTGGTAAATGGGTGCACCCTTAGGGTGCCTACTTAACCAAGGGAGCACTCAATTGGAAACACAACAACTTTTGAAGAAGGAAAAGATCAAGAAATTTAGTTGGGGCAAGATGAAATATGAACTGAGGTAAGGTATAAAATGTGAAAAAGGTAGAAGATGATTTGGGAAGAATTGCAGGTGTCTTGGTTATTAAGAACAAGTGAGGAGAGGATTGTTTGTTCAATTATCCAAGGTTACAAGGAAGGGCACACAGGGAGATAGTTAACCGAAGGAAGTTGTATGGTTTTCATTCAAGGTTTTATGTAACTGAGAGAAATATCTTCTTGTATAAACTTTATTGTGTGTCACAAGTGCTTGGCTTGGCACACTGCAATTTTCTTTACAAAGAACTTTCTGGGTGTTAGGCCATGTTTGGTTACCCACATTTATATTTTGTTGGCACTATGTATGGTTGCATCTCTTTAATAATGTTTAAGTTAATTAATGCACACACTCAACGTAAGTAAACTAATACAATTAAGTGAAGGTGTATCCCAAGTTGAGTAATCATGCATGGCCTAGCCACCGAACGAAACATGTTGGTGTCGCATGATGATCGGGAGTGTCGGGTGATTCTGTCACCCGACCACAGGCTCACCAGGCCCATGAGAAAACATGCAAATGTGTCTAAGAAAAAATCACCTAGGCATACCTGCAATGGAAGTTAAGTGCGGAGACTTGAGGGATAGTGTGGGAAAATGGGCGCCCCATGGTGACCATGGGCACCCTTAAAAAACCAACAAAATTTGGGGAACAGACGAGTCGAAAATGAGAGTGCCCATGAAATTGGATGTTGGAATGATGGAGTAACTTGGATTCCTTGTGTGCTAACCAAGGGAGTCTAAACCAAAAGAATATTGGAAACACTCCATGACTTGGCCACGTGCCAAGGGAAGTTTCCCAATCAGATAAAGGGAGTGTCACAAATGCCATCCAAGAAAATAGACCAAAGTGTGGATGGAGGATTGACTCAGGCACCCAAGACAAAATATTAAGTTGGCCAAGATAGTGAGACATTTTTTAATGCATTATTTTAATATCATAGAACCAACTCTTTTGGATTTCCTCTCAAAAATACAAAAATATTCAACTTGAAGAGGGGGTTTGATGGAGTTATTACCATTTAAGAGTCATTTTTTGTGGTCTATGCATCCTAGGTTTGTTAGATGAAATAATCTTATCATTTCCCCTTCTGATATTTATTTCCTCTTCACATGTCTAGGTCGTATGTTGCCATGTTTTAGCAGCACAAACCTTTGATTCTTTCTGTCAATGGGAACAGAATAATATACATGGAAATATATACTTTGTGTCTACAGAGTTGCATTTGGATCCTTTCCTGAAACATAAAGTAAACGGTCATGGTTGTGTATTTTTATTGGAGACTCTAAACCCCAATGGTTGGTTGGTATTTGGAAAGATTATTGGTCGCTCTCTCACAACTAGAGACAATATTATAATTTGCAAATAAATAGTTGAATTTTATTATATGATGGAAAAGGGAGATCTCACAATGAAAGAAAATCCCACTCTTAAATGAAAATTCGGTCACTCACTTGGAAAGGACTCAATTGACAAGGAAACCAAGCTTCTATAATGCACCTAGACCTCAGTTTTAAACAGAAACCCAAATACTTTAGTCCATCACCGAGTCATTTGTATTGGGTTGGTATTAGATTGTGAAAAGAGTTCTCCTCAACTTCTAAGCAGTGATTTAGGTTGAGACAATATTTATCCAAGTTTACTTTCATCCCTATTGCTTTAAACAAGAGTTTTAGAGAGTTCTTGAAGGATGATATATCTCATTTAGAACCAAACAAGCTTACGAAAATTTCATCCAAAAACAACAGGTTGGAAAATGATTATGTTTTCATAACCCTAACCCCTCTAATAGAGCCATTTGAGAGAGCTTCATTGATAATTTTATTGAGGGCCTCCACTATTAGCCAGGAAAGGAAGGGAGAGAGGGGAAAATTGTGTCAAAGGCCATGAGTTGAAATAAAAAAAATGGGACGAGGATCCATTTATTATCATGGAAAAGGATGTGTTATGTAAGCAACCCATCATCGATAATCATCGAGCCCTTGGGGAAGGGAATTACTCTCTCTAAGGGCCCATTTATGGTTGCTTGTGTGCCTTTGCGAATTTCCATGGGTACTTTCTCTTGATCCTTTGATAGGTGATATTTCCTTCCCAATGCTAGAGAGGAAGGATGACGGTCCAGAACCAAACCCGTTTTGAAGGAGCTTGTTCAGTCGGTCAAACTAAGGAACAAAAGGCGTAACCCTTTGATGGAGGAGGGGAGGCGAGAGAGGGGAGGGTGGGGAGGGAACTTAACGGGATTCTAGGACAGGGGGGACATGGAGGGTAATTGTCCTACTTCCTTTCACGAGAAGGAGGTGAGCCCGTTAAAGGCGATATTTCAGAAATATTTACGGGTGACGGGGGGATAGACTGAAAGAATAATTTTCAACTTGGAATGCACCTAAAATCCCTTTTCTTTTGTTCTAGTTGAACCAAATTTTCCATTTTTTTTCTATATTAATATAATACATCAATATCATATATTAATATAATACATTAGTATTATATATTAATCTAATACATTAATATATAATATTAATGTAAATTTATATTAATATATAATATAATACATGTTATATTATTATAATGTATTATATTATACATTAATATATAATATTAATACATTTTAATAATATAATGTATTATAAGGGCTAGCTCTGCAACCTCTCTACATTATATTGAACTCCCGAACCAATAATGGTGGCCTTTGTTTAAGGAGGAGCCACCCCCATCTTATGAAATGTAGTGGTAGGAAATAATCATCTGCCTAAACCACCTACCCTCACTCTTGAAACCTCCAATACACTCAGCTCGATGGAAACAGAATAGAGAAAGGAAGCTTTGATAAGCTCATAACTAATCCCAGATCATAACCATCATAACCTAAAAGCCAACAAGAAAATTCCAACGACATTCATCCTCAAATCAGAGGAAATACCGCAGTACGAAATCATGTCGCCCCTCCTGGGCAAGGACATCCAATACATGCAATATCATGCCCTCATATGCAAATTCATGGGCCTTTGGCCTTCAACGAAATCTCTCATGTGATGGATCAAAACCATATGGAATCCCAAAGGGGATGTCTCCATCGAACTAGGATCAAAATGATTCTTTATGACAATATTCAACTTGGTTGAAGAATGAGAAAGAGTCTTCCAAGGATGTTTGTATTTCTTTAACTTTGCAGGTCTATACATCAAGATCTTGAAAGAGAAATTCAGTCTAGAAAAGGAAGATTTCATTGTTGTTCCGGTCTGGATCTGATTGTAGTCTCTTTCGCATGAGTACTAGCGCTCAAAAATTATGGAAGGTATTGGAAACACACTCAAGTCCTTTGTCATGATAGAATAGGATACCCTCCAAGGTCAATATATGCCTTATTCTTGGATCTGTGTCTACCTTAATGTTGCCAAATCTCTTCCTGCATCGATATGCCTCAGATATAGAGATGTAAACTGGCTTCAGACCCTGTATTATGAACACATTCCCTTCTGGTGCAGAAAATGCCATGCTCATGGACACCTTTTCAGGGAATGCCCCCTAAACAAGAAACCATACCCCCCTAGTCCCCAATTGGAAAAGGACAAGGTGGGTTTTGAAAAATTCCAAGCAAAGCGCGAGGCCCAAAATAAAATACCTACTGAGCCAAACCCCAAAGGCTCTCTCATAAGAAATAGTTTCACCTCGCTAGAAAACATCCCAGAGTAATAAACACCTAGCCCAATCCACTCAACCGAGACCCAGTTAAGTTCCCCACCTGTTCAAGAAAAGAACCATTATGATACCATGGTACCCACCTCCCCCAATTCATATCCCCAAATACATGACCAAGATGATCCAATGGTCCCAATTGATTCCCTAAATCCAAAATAGGATGAGTTGGAAGACATGGATCTAGAAGATATAGACCTGGAAGGCATAGCAACAACATGTGAATGGAAAGAAGATCACTCCATACTAGATCAACAAATCAGGCTATTGCAAAGTCATTTTATCAAATCAAGGAAAAAGGAGAAAGGAGCAGTGACAAAAAAATGTAATAATATTGTCCTTGCATCTTTAGGAATCATGAACACCTCAAGTAAATAAATTATCAAAGCTCCAAAATATGATAAAAAAAGAGGAAGGCTCTCCAACAAGCAACTATTACAAGATTTAGCATAACTTCTTCTAAATTTGAGAACAATCAAGAGCATGGCAGAAAAATTCTCTTCACACCCACAACCTTCCCAATGAAGATCATCTCTTGGAAAGTAAGAGGCCTTAAAATCTTGAGTTAAAAAAGGTTCTTAAAGGACTTGATAACTGATCAAAAACCCTCTATAATGATGTTACAAGAAACAACAATTACTTCCATAACAATGGAAACAATGGCCACCATATGTTGGAAAGGATGAAATGTTATAGCAGTATATGTTGAAGGGCAATATGGTGGACTAGATATCCTCTAGAACCCCAACAAAAATTCCCTTTCTTCTTTCTTCACCACTTTCCACTCTATTTCATCCAAGTTCGAACCAATAGGATGTAATAAAACTAAATTTATCACCAATGTCTATGAACCTTAAACCTCGCAAGATAAATTATCCTTTCTAAAACCTATTCCCCTTTTAGTCCCCCTCCTAGAAGGGAAGCCCTAGATCATAGGGGGAGACTTCAATATTATAAAGTATCTCTCTAATAAAAGAAGAGACCTCCAACGTTTGGATCAAGACTTAGAGATATTTAAATACCATCAACAACCTTGGTCTGGTAGACTGGAAAACCACCAATGGAACCTTTACTTGGAGAAATCACCGAGTTGGCCAACACCAAATAGCCTCCCACCTGGATCACTTTCTCATATTTGAATCTCTTCTTCAAAGGAAATGTTCCAAAGAAGCCACCATTCTCCCATATCATGGATTAGACCATTGGCCAATCAACCTCCTCATCGATATCCCAACCAACCCCCAAAATTCCCCTTTCTACTTTGAATCATTCTGGTTGACGGATCCTTCCTTCGACTCTAACTTTCCCTCCTGGTGGAAGGCAGTGGAAGTCAAATCGGGATCCCTGATGTTTAGATTCCAGTAGTTCCTGAAGAATCTAAAATAGAAAATTAAGGTATGGAACAAATGAAAATTTGGAAACATATTTAAAGCCAAAAAACAACTGCAAGAAAGAATGAAACACACTCAACAATTGATGATTACTTCAGGGCGCTCGTTGGAGCTACAATAGGAATACGCCTCTCTCATGGCACAAATAGCAACTAGAGATAACCATGAGGAATTTTTTTGGAGAAAAAAATCAAGATTCCTGTGGCTAAAGGAACGTGAGAGAAACTGAAAGTTTTTCCACAATTCGATCATCCAATGAAGACATCAGAACAAAATTATCTCCTTAAGAGACAATCAAGGCAACAAATTAAGTAACCACAAGGATATACACTCATAATTTATTCAATATTACATAAATATAATGCAAGAACCACAACTAAATAGAAAGGACACAATTAGAAATATTACCCAACATATTCCAAAAATGATTAACAAAGATCATAATGAAGCTCTAATGAGGCCAGTTACCATGGAAGAGGTGGATCAAGTGATTTTAAATATGCCTAAAGGGAAATCACCTGGGCCTGATGGTTTCACAATGGACTTCCACCAATCATGTTGGCTGATAATAAAGAATGAAGTCTTGGAAGTAGTGAAAGACTCTAGAAGATATAAAAAATTCATCTCATCTCTCAATGCTACCTTCCTCACGCTCAACCCTAAATAAGACAAAGTAGAAAACCCCAACAAATGTCTTCCTATATCTCGCTCCAATGTCATCTACAAACTCATCTCCAAAATCATTACCAATACACTAAAACCCCTCCTCCCCTCTCTAATATCCCCTGAGCATACATGTTTTGTGGAAGGAAGAAAAATCCTAGACATCATAATCCTAACGCATGATCTAATCCACTCTTTTCATACCTTCAAGAAACCGAGAATGCTTATTAAATTAGACCTTTTGAAAGCCTTTGATAATTTGAACTGGAATTATATTTTTAGCATCCTGGCCACCTTTGAATTTAGTGAGAATTGGTTACAGCGGGTAAAATCACTAATCTATAGAACCTTCTTCTCAATCCTGGTTAATGGTTCCACCTCCCCAACCTTCTCCCAAACCAGGGGTATTTGTCAGGGAGACCCCCTTTCTCCTTTCCTCTTCATTTTGATGGCTGAAGGTTTTTGAAGGACTATTAAGGCAGAAGTGGCACTAGGAAAATGGAAGGGAATCTCTCTCCATGGAGAAGAAATTCCATATACACATCAACAATTTGTGGATGACGCAATGTTAATGGCTACTCCAAACCTGAAGGAATCCCTCTCAATCAAGCAATTCCTTCACAACTTCTCAGAAGCCTCAGGGATGTGCATCAACGAAGAAAATTCCACTAAATTCTTCTTCAACACCCCTAAGAGGATTTCAAGTCATTTAATGAATGGAAGGACACTCAATCTCTATAGTTAAATAATTTAATGAAGGATATTAATAATGAGGATGTAGAAGACATGAACAACATATCTCTCATGTGTCGACAGATACAGGAGGAAGCCTGAGATGAGGACAACACGACCAAGTTAATGAAGAAATAAATGAAATTTGTGAGGTGTTCTATGGAAGCCCAGACTCACTCACATTTCTATGAACACCCCCTCCAATGATGAGCCCCTGATCCAGAATATATTTGCAAAATTAAATGAATACAAATTGTTATCAAAAGATGCTTAACACAACATAATAGATATACAATAAAATTGGTTTCTATTCAATATGGAAATAAGTTGAAACTGTAAAATGCAGCAGAAACAAGATTGCGAGAATGTTGATCACTTATCTCTGAGAAGATATGTGATGGTTTCACTCATTCACAAGAATATGATTACAATGATGATATGAAGGCATTTTTACTATAAATAGGAATGTCAAAAACCCTAGACATCCAAAAAACCTAACCCTGGGAGATGAAGCGTCAAAAGTCATGTGGGCTCTGTTTGGGTAAGTTAGTACATAAACTTCCCAGGGTCGTAAATTTTGCATACAATATCCATTTTAGGTGCACGATAGCCCATTGGAAAGGTCTATTTTGACTGTGGCGAGCACTAAAAAACGTTGTTTAAGGCCTCAAAACGGTCCTGCAAGTTAAGGACCCAAAAACTAGGGAAAAACTGCCAAAATGAGCTAGTTGGAATAATTGGGAGGCCACTGAAATCCATATGGATCAATCCTCCCCCCTTAGGAAGCAATGGTATCCATTTCATTGATTTCCCCCATCATATGAGGAAATTTCTGTTGAATTTGGCCCCAGGTGAGCCACTTGCCTTGGTGTAGGAGTTGCCCTGCTTTGACTACTCAATCAAGATGGATCCTTTGTTGGCAAGTGCCCTTGATATGTTTGTCCACAATATGATCACTAGATGCATGTTGTATGCAGTTTGGGTTGAGCTTTGTTGGTGTCAGTTGTTCTTCTATCTATGAGGTCTCAGGTGTCCAATAATGGTGGGAAATATGGTCGAAGGATATCCACGTTGAACATTGGGTGAAAGCCAAGGAAAGGAGGAATGTTGAGCTCGAAATAATTATCACCCACAAACTTGGTGATGGTGTACGACCCGTAATGAAGTGGGTGAATATTTTGATGGGGTCTTGTAAGGTGCTCTTTCTACAAGTGCAACCAAACTTTGTCGACCACCTGAAACTTATGTGGTACTTGGTGTTGATCATGGCGTTGCTTGTACTTGTCATTGGACTTTTGTAGGATATCATGAACATGTTGGTGGATGTGTTGGATCTTCTCAATGAACCGGGTGGCTTTGTCAACTTCAATTGGACTAGGATATGATTCGTCCAAGGTGACATCAAGGAGTAGTGCAACATATATGGGACCCAATGGTTGGAATCCCAACCCCACCTGAAAGGGGATGTGTTTGGATGAGCTATGCCGGGATCAGTTGTAGCTATGTTGAAAATATGGGAGACTCTCATCCCATGTGTGAGGGTGATTGTAATTATACATGTGAAAGATACACATGATCATTCAATTTACGAGCTCAGTTTGGCCATCTGTCTGGGGGTGGAAGGTCGTGGATTTGGTGAGTTTGGTGTCTAGCAGTGACCAGAGGCTTGAACAAAATGTGCTAAGAAATCGAATATCCCAATCTGAGACAATGGTTTGTGGGATTCTAAAATGTACCTAGAATTGTTCAAAGAAGAGCTTGGTAGTGGCCTCTACTATGATGCTCTTCTTGCAAGCGACCATAATCACCATCTTAGAAAAGTGATCCACAACCACAAAAGAACAGTCATTTCCCCACTTGGTGGATGGGAGGCCTGGCATGTAGTCCATTGAGATGGATTCCCATGGAATGTTAGGAGTATGAAGAGGGGTGGACATGCCATGTTTCTTAGTGGTTTATTTGGCAATCATATAGGCAGTGCAGGACTTAATATACTTGTTGACCTCATGTCGAAGTTTCGGCTAGTAGAAATGTTTCTGCAACATTGCCACTGTCTTTTTGAAACCGAAGTGTCCTGCCACCCAACTGTAGTGGGATTCCCCGATAATTTTCGATCACTCACTTGATGGAATGCAGATATGGCCCAGACGACACAAAAACCTGTCATGAAGATGGAAATTAGAGACAACGACGTTTGTGCCCAACATTTGGTAGGTGGTGGTGAAGTCTGGGTATTTCTCATAGAGTTGGGGTCATCTAGAGCTCTCATGGCCACAAGATTCTAGCATCATGGTGAGTGTCATGACTATAGGTTTGTTGAGGCAATCAACGATGCGGTTGATGCTTCTTGTTGTATACTTGATGTTGAGGTGGAATTGTTGCAAGTACGTGGACCACTTATGATGGCAGTCATTCTGCAATTTTCCTTATGTCTGCATGAACTGTAGTGACTTATGATCAGTGTGGATTATTGTCTCCTTCACAAGAATGTAATGTCTCCACTGGCATCATTCTTTCACAATGGAGTACATTTATTTGTTGTAAGTAGGGTACTTATGGACAACATCTGATAGTGTCTCACTATGATAGGCCACGGGGTGGTTGTGCTGAGTCAGAATGATGCCTACAACATAGTCTGAAGCATCTGTGTCAATATCAAAGGGTTGTTGCAATTCTGGTAGGTGAAAGTATTGGGGCTGAGCATAAGAATTGCTTCAAATCATCGAATGTTTATTGTTGGGACCACCCCACACAAATTTCTCCTTACCACCTGATTTGAATTGAAATGGGTTTGTTTTTTTTTAAATTGCAAGTGTAAAAATGGTATGTGTTTGGTTAATTGGATCAATTTACTAACACATAATTTTAATGAGTTTTTACTTAATCATGAGAAGCATATCAGGCATATAAAAACCATAAAAAATGAACATATCACACAACAAATGATAAAGGAATTCACCCCTCTCTTGGGGTACATCTCCTCATCCAACTTCCATTGGATCATTTTCATTATGCTTAAAACGTGCTTTTAAAGTCCCCATAATAAAATATAGATGGCTCTAATGGCTCCATAACATCAAAAAACCCCTAGATGGGATCTTTCTGCAGCTGGTTTGGTCAAAAAATGAAGAAGTTACACCTCCTGGAAGTTTTCCCCTTCAAGCTTTTTGTACCTGCTCAAAAAATTGCACCCTTTGTGTGAATAACTCAACATCTGTGTGTTTTCCATGCCAAAACCTATCACACAAAAAAATATTGGACCGTTTTCACTGGCCCCCAATCCTCAATGAAGAACCCGGTCGTATGGCCCCATGTGGCCAATGACCTAACTGTTGGCGGACACCGTCGACTAGCTCCTTTAGGCTTGGCACGTGGTCATGTGGTAATAATTCATGTGATCAGGCTATGTAATGGAAATTTCCTTCCTCGACCATTTGTGAGTGGTCATATAGTGTAGAGTCATATGCACCGTTTGCGTCAGGGGCTTGGGCTAAGCCCCTGCACTTTCCTCTGTCGCCCAAACAAATGTTTCAATTCAAATATTTAAAACTAACTATAGGGTTAAGAAACACCCATGGGAAGGCTGGTTGCCTAGGCCCTACCAAAACTTTGATGTGTCCATCCGAAGGATGGGGTTTCGACCCCCGTAGACTTCACCACATTTTACACTCTAGAGGGGTGCCATGTGGCACCATATTACACGCCCAAAATATGACATGTGTCAGCAATTGATTCATCCACGTGTCTGCCACATGAATTGCCTAGTCAGCATGTCAATTCATTACTTCCATGTCATTTTACAGTTGTACGGACTATATGGTCATCTTCCATGTCAACACTATATAGACTGCATAGTTAGCAAATTTTGCCTGTTTGGAAAAATGAACAGAACATGATATCTCACTCATATGATGTCTATTTCAACCCATTCAAGTTGCGTTGGGATCATGAGGAATAGTACTAAACACGTGTCTATTTTCAAGAAATTCCGAACACTTTTATTTTTTGAGCAAAATTTGATCCCCTGGATCACTCCTCCCCATTAGGAAGGTTTTGGACCTCCAAAATACTAATTTCAGTATATCTGAAGATGAGGGTATATTTAAATCACCTTTACAACCTCAATCCATCTATCCTTGCTTGGATTGGTGCCTTTGAGACCAATACGAAGGTAATCAACATCCCCTCGCTTTGAAGACCTTGTCTTCCTGTCAAGGATAGTATCTTCATGCAATTCTGAAAGAAAAAACTGGCAAGAAATATTTAATTGATGGAATATGAACTTTATCTCTTTGATCATCAATCAAATTAGGATCATACAATCTCAAGTTCTAAACATTAACAACATCATACATATGCATATAAGGAGGCAAATCCAAASGGAAGGCATTGTTACCAATCTTTTCAAGTATCTTGAAAGGACCATATCTAAGTGGTTTCAGTTTTTAACCTTCTCCTTCAAGCCTCTCTTTTCTAATGTAAAGCCAAACTTCATCTCCAACTTGGAACTTATGATCAACATGATTCTTGTCATGTCTTTCTTTATACTTGGCTTGGCTCTTTTCCAACTGTTCTTGAACGGTTTGATGCAAAAACTGAGCTTGTTCAATGAACTTCTTGGCCTTGTCAACATCACTATGACCATCAATAGCCACATCTTTCCCAAAGATAAAATCTAAAGGAGACTTTGGTAAATAACCGAAACAAGCCTCAAATGGAGAAGTTTGAGTTGAGGAATGCTTTGCTCAGTTATAATCATGTTGAATGTAGTGTAAATGATCATCCCAAAGCTTAGGATGCTTGTTGCAATATCCACAAATAAGATGTACTATCGTTCTATTCACCACCTCCATCTGACCATATGTTTGTGGATGAAAAGAGGTTCTCTTTTTCAGCTTGGTATCCATGAGTGCCCATAAAATTGACCAAAAAATCCCAACAAATCGAGAATCCTAATAAAAAATAATGGACTTGGGCAACCCAAAATGAACCCAAACATTTTGAAAGAACATATGTGTTGTTTGTTCAACTGTAAATTGTTTCTTACAAGGCATCAAAATACACATTTTCCTAAAATGATCAAGCACAACAAAAATATAATCATGACTCTTTCTTGACATAGGTAGACCTCCTACAAAATCCATAGAGATGCTTTCCCAAGGACAAGTAGGTACCGGAAGTGGAGTATATAAACCGAAATTTATGTTTCTAGTCTTTCTTGTAGCACATAATTAACATCCTCTTACATATCTTGAAACACTTTCATTCATCTTAGGCCAATAGCAATACCTTTGCAAGTTTCCCACTGTTTTTCCTACACCAAAGTGACTAGCAATAAGAGAAAAATGTGCTTCTCTTATGATGTTGACTCTCTCACCCTGTGGAATACAAAGATTTCCAAGGTGATACAATAACTTATCATGTACATGATATTCCAATTCCTCAACTTGGTTATAATAACATAAATTTGCATAAACTTCTTTATAATCAGAATCTAAAGCATACTTCTCAACATAGCTCTCATGCATGATAGAATTATGCTTAAGAATAACTAAAGCACTAACAATAGGCCTATAAAGAATATCAGTAACTTTATTAAAAATTCCCTTCTTATACCTAATAACCAAGTGAAATTGTTGAACAAATCACATCCATCTGAAGTACCTTTCTTGTTGTAACTTGGTTTGTGATTGTAAGTATTGCAATGGTTGATGATCTGTGTGAATGATAGTTTATTTTCCCAACAAGTAATGTTTCCAGTTCTTCACACTTTGTACCAATGCATACAATTCCTTATCATAGGTAGGATAGTTAATCACTACTCCATTAAAAAAAATTGAATGAAAACAAATGGGCTTACCATGATGTAACAAGACTTCTCCCATTGCATAATTGTTTGCATTTGTTTGGATCTCAAATGACTATCTCAAATATTTTCCTTCAATTCATCAAATGCCTTTTGTTGCTTTCCTCCCCATTGAATTTTGTTTTAGTACTTGTCAATGCATGTAATGGAGCTGCAATGGAAGAGAAGTTAGCAATAAACTTCCTCCGATATTGGGCTGCTCCCAAAAAGCTTCTCACCTATGTTACATTGTTGGGCTTGGGAAAATCCACAATGACTTTAACCTTGGAAGGATCTATCTTCAATTCTCCTCCTCCAACAATATTCCCCAAGTAAACAAGTGAGGTCTTCCCAAATTCACACTTGGACATATTCAAGAACAACTTCTCTTTCTGTAAGACATCTAGTACATGTTTCACATGCTTGACATTCTCTTCACGTGACTTGCTAAAAATCAATATATCATCCAAGTAAACAATCACACAATCATCAAGAAAAGGTCTCAACACCTCATTCATAACTCTCATGAATGTAGCAGGAGTATTACAAAGACCAAATGGCATTACCATCCACTCATACAAACCTTGCTTGTTTTTTAAAGTTGTCTTCCACGTGTCTCCCTCAACAATCCTAATCTGATGATATCCACTTCTCAAATCCAACTTAGTAAAATACTTGGCATCTTTTAACTGATCAAGAAAATCATCAATATGAGGAAGAGGATAACGATTCTTTACCGTAATCTTGTTCAAGGCTCTGAAATAAATGCACATGCGCCATGTACCATCTTTCTTTGGTACTAAGACAATCGGTGACCCACATGGAGAAGTGCTTGGCCGAATAACCCCTTTTTTAAGAAACTCTTGGATTTCTTTTTTAATTTCTTCACTTTCCATCCTTAACATCTTGTACATAGCACTGTTTGGAGGAGGACAATCTTGCTGCAAAGAAATCTCATGTTGGACTCCTCTTTTTGGAGGCAATCCTTTTGGTTCCTAAAACATCTCACCATGAGCATTAACAACCTCATATAAATCATATTTTAGTTTTGATTCACATCCTTGGAAGGCTTCCTTTTCAACATTCTCTTTTGGTTATATCATCAAGAGAAAAATTTCTTAATAGCATTCACTAATCTCTTCATTTGTCCAGAAGTTACAAGTGACATGTTCATCTTCTTTTTATGTGCTCTAACAATGTACTCAACTCCATTTTTAAACAAATGATATTTTTTCTCATGTATATGAAATATGTCTCTCCTATCATACAAATATGGACTTCCCAAAACAATACCACATATATCCAAAGGAATGCCATCAAGTTGTACCTCATCTATAAAGTTTGCAGTAATGGAAAATCTGAGTTTACACCTTCTTGTTACATGAATCTTTGCATTGCCACATATCCATCCTAAAGGGTATGGTTTTGGATGAGGTGTTATATCCAAGTTTAATTTATTTATTGCATCTTCATACATGAGGTTTGCTTGTGAACCACTATCAAAAAGTGTGTCTATTTTGGTATGTTTTGAAATCACTGTTATGTGGAAAAGCTCTATTCTTTCTTTTTCAAGTTGAGTTTCATTGATGGTATAATTTGAAGAACTAGTGCTAGAAATGGATTCCTTACCTTTATATCCCATGGCTGTAATGTTTGTCTCATCACTGGAATCTGAACCCAAATCATGTTGGGTACTTGCAACAATCTTTGGCTTCCCTTTGTTGTTGAACTTTTTAGGTCTCATCTTAGGATGAAGTTTCCAACAATGGTCTTCATCATGGCCATCCTTAGAACAACGCTTTCATGACAGTTTTTATCCATCTTTCCTCACTGAAGCATTCTTATTTCCTTTTCCCTTGAACTTTCCCTTTCCTTTATCTCCATTAAATAAAGGTTTATTGCTACCCTCTTGAGGAACATTCTTTCGTATTGCTTCTAAATGAGTAGACTGCACACATACTTCACCTAGATTTGTAGTTTTAAACATAAGTATGGTATGTCTCAAATAACTATGCTATCCTCCAATGTATTTGAGCAAAGTATCTTGTGAAGACAAATCTACAATGAAAACCAAATCTCTTTTCCTAAACTCTTGAGTATAGCTTTGTATATTTTTCCCATTAGCTTGTCTAAAAATTTTCCAATCCATTATAGATTTATGCATGTATGATAATGGATAAAATTGACTTCTAATTGCAACAATAAATCATTCCAAGAAGATAAAACTTTACCATGTTTCTTCATGTCCTCTTGAGTTTTGGCTTCCCGCCAAATTAGTGTTGCACCTTCCAAACTAAGAGAGACAAGTTGAACTTTGGTTTCATCATCTTGGATCCTTTGTATCCTACAATACACCTCTCCATTGTACATAGGCAATTCAAATTTAATATCAAGCTTAAGTAAAGGAGTATGTGTTATAGTTTTACCATGTTCCTTTGGAGAAATAGGAGTTGGTTGTGAAATAGTAGAGGAAGAAGAAGATGGAGGTGAAGGAGGTAGAGTGCCACCATTCCCTCCATTCCCTTTTGTAGTGTTTTCCTCATGGTATCCATCATCTTTTGGAGGATTAGAACTTTCAGTCTGCAATCTTGCATTCCTTTCGTCAAATAACACACTCACCATTTCAGCCATATCAAAGAAAGCTTTCCTGAAAGTTTCCTCTTTTAAAGAAAGGTTCTCTTGACTCCCCATATGAGACATGCTTGGTGAATGTCACTTTGAACCCTCAGGTGAATGCACAATTCTCCTTCTTGAGAGCCGAGAACTTGGATCCATGGGTTTTCATTCTCCTCTTGTGAGATTTAACCTTGTAAGCATAAAAAAAAAACACTTGCACAAACAATCAAACCCTCGAACCTATCCTCTAATACCAACTGATATGAAATTGAAATGGGTTTGTTTTATTTTAAATTGCAAGTGTAAAAATGGTATGTGTTTGGGTAATTGGATCAAGTTACTAACACATAAGTTTAATGAGTTTTTACTTAATCATGAGAAGCATATCAGGAATATAAAAACCATAAAAAATGAACACATAACACAGAAAATGATAAAGGAGTTCACCCTCTCTTGGGATACATCTCCTGGTCCAGCTTCTCTTGGATCATTTTCATTGTTCTTAAAAATATCTTTTACAGTGATCAAAAAAAAAAATAGATGGCTCCAATGGATCCATAAAACCCTAATTGGGCTCTTTCTGCGCCTAGTTTGGTCAAAAAATTAAGAAGTTACACCTCCTCGAAGTTTTCCCCTTCAAGCTTGTTGTACCTGCTCGCCAAATTGCATCCCTTGTGTGACTAACTCAGCCTCTGTGTGTTTTTTGTGCCAAAACCTAGCACACGCAACAATCCCACAAAATTAGCGGAATTTTAGGACCGTTTGCGCCAGCCCCCAATCCTCGATAGAGAATCCGGTCGTATGGCCCCATGTGGCCAATGACCTAACTGTTGGCATGCGTCGTCGGCTAGCTCCTATGGGCTTGGCACGTGATCATGTGGTAATAAATCATCTGACCGGTCTATGTAATGGAGAGTTCTCACACCAACCGTTTGTGAGTGGTTGTATGGTGTAGAGTCATATGCAGTGTTTGTGGCGGGGGTTGGGGATAAGCCTCGGCCCTTTTCTCCGCTGCCCAAACAAATGTTTCAATTCAAATATTTAAAACTGACTATAGGTTTAAGAAACACCCACGGGCAGGTTGGTAGCCCAATCCCTGCAAAAAATTTGACATGTCCATCCGAAGGTCGGGGGTTCAACCCATGCGGACTTCACCACATTTTACAAATTGGAGGGGTGCCACATGGAAGCCCACAAATGGGCCACATGGAAGCCCACAAATGGGCCATGTGGCACCATATTACTCGCCAAAAATATGACACGTGTCAGCAGCTGATTCGTCCACGTGTCTACGGCATGGAATTCCCAGTCAACATTCGAACTCATCACTACCACATCACTGTATGTTCGTACGAATTGTACAGTCAGCTTCCACATCAACATTGTACGAACTACACAATTAGAAAAAAATTTCTTGTTTGGAAAAATGAACAGAACACGATGTATCACTCATACGACATCTGTTTGAACTCGTTCAAGTTGCATTGGGATCATGAGGATGAGTCCTATACATGTTTCCATTTTGAAGTAATTCTAAGCACTTTGATTTTTTGAGCAAAATTTGATCCCCTGGATCACCACCACCCCTGGTTACTTAGCTGAGGTCCCATGCAATATGGGAGAATCCCAACATGAACTTGTGGTAGAAATTGGAAAGGCCCAAGAAGCTTTGATGCTCAGTGAGTGTGGTTGGGGTTTTCCAGTCATGTATGACTTGGATTTTGGTTGGATCCACATGTACGCCATGTTGATCAACAATGTAGAATAGGTAATGAACCCTGTCGATGCCGAAGAAGAATTTTTGCAAGTTGACATAGAGTTGGTGTTGTCATAGAGTGTGAAAAACCTGTTGAATATGTTGCCAGTGTTCTTCCCATGTCTTGTTGTAAATGAGGATGTCATATAGATACACCACTACAAAAGTATTGGTGAATGGTCACAGGATATCGTCCATCATCCTCATAAAAGTTTTTGGAGAATTTTTCAAGACAAAGGGAATGACCAACCATTCAAAAATAACTTCCTTTGACTTGAAGGCATTCTTCCATACATCTGTCTGTTCTATTGGGACTTGGTGGTAGCTAGACTTCAGATCAATCTTGCTGAAGTATTTGGCCCCCATGAGTTGATTAAAGAGGTCATTGATTCGAAGAATCGAGTACCAGTTCCTAACTGTGATTTTATTCAGGGCTCGGTAATCAATGCAGATTCTCCAAGTTACATCTTTCTTTTGTACCAGCAAGATTGGGCTCCCACAAGGTGATGAGTTGGGATGAATGTGCTCGTTGTGGAGAATTTCTTGGATCTGTCGATTAATCTCCTCATTCTCTAACAGAGAGTGGTGGTAGACTGACCCATTGGGAAACGATGCACCAGGGGTCAGATCGATGGGGTGCTTGACTTGATAGTGCATAGGTACCCCGATAGCTGAGGAGAAGATATCTGAGTATTCTTCCACGAACTTATTCACTTTCTTCTTTTGTGTGGAGAGGTAGTCCATGAAGATCCTGGATGTGGCTACGATATTTCACTCATTCTAAGAGAGAATCACGAAGAAGACAAAATTCCATGTCTGAGAGATGACCTTTCTGCATTTCTTGGCAGATATCAAGGAAATAACACTGGGTGGGACTTCCTCGAGTATCCTGTACAATTTCTTGTTCAAATTAGTAATAAAACTGCAACGCCTAGACTCATATACAACATGACATTTCCATAAATATGGTTGGCCCAAATGAACATTACAAAATTCGAGAGGGGAAACATCACACAATACCTCGTCTTTGAAGGGCTAGATGCCCTATGATAGGCGACATTGTTGGCTGACGTAGATGTCGCTTCCTTGGAAGAGCCATCCGATGGTGTAGGGTTGCAGGTGCAGCGTTGTTGGTAAGGAAAGTCTCTTGACAACCTCTATTGAGATGAGGTTCTTCAGGCTACCGCTATCAACGATGAAGTGCAATGGGGTACCCTTCACCTACATCTGTGAATGAAAAGGGCACTCTCCTTCCTCTAGCTCATCTTGTTCACCAAGATGGAGCTCGGTGATAGCAAAAATAGCACTGGGATCTGCATCTATGATTTGTCTCCCCCTCTTTTGGTTCTGACTCAGAGTCGAAACCCGCATCCGATTCATAGGATTTCACCTCAGCCACTAGTGACTACTTCGAGTGGAAATCAGTACTGTTATGCTAGGGGCTCTTATGGAAGTCACACCACTTCCTGGTATCTTTCTATGTATTTCCAGTGTCCTTATTTTCTTGCGTCCTAGACTGGTTTTCCTGAGGCTATCTATATTTTCTCTATCCTTTGTTCTATGGGCCTTTGTTCTACAGGTTGGGGCTGCCCTTTCCTGGATTTTGCTGTGAGGGGTTCCTAGGCCCAAATTGTCATGTCTTTTGTTTGAGCTTCTACTCGATTTTGATGGCATATCGGTAGGCCGCACCCAAGGATGAGATGTTTAGAAAATCCATTTCAGCATGGATGTTATATGCAGACCACTGCGATACTTTAGCACCATATGTCGCTTAGAATCTTTGATAACCAACTTGGTGCGCAAGGTATGGAATATATTTGTGAACTTAGGCCCCACTTGGTCTCTTTCCTGCCACAACATGGTCCATTTTGTGTAGAGTTTGTCATAACCTCCAACAAGGTAGTATTGTTCCTTAATACCATCCCTGAAGGACTCCCAGGTGACTACGGTTGTAAATAATGAGGGTTCCTCTGTTTCCTTTTTCTCACAGAAAGTTTCCGACCAATCTTTGACATGGGGGATGGATTTGAGGAGCGCAAAAGTAATATTTTCTCCATTCGAGAAGTTATGGACAAAGAAATACCCTTCTAGAATATTCAACCATTTTTCTACCGTATCTGTGTCTATTTGACCTTCAAATATAGGAATATTGAAGTTGATTTGTTCCTTGAAGGGGGTGATGCCTCCATTTGAGGAAGATGTGTCATATGTTGGTAACCACCGAAGGATTTGTGCAAAACTATCCATCATATCGTTCCTCTGTTGTGTGAGGGATTCCTCGAGAAACATTTTGAAGGGATCTCCTGTCCTATCATCTTTCTTTTATTCTTCCATGAGAGGTCGTTTTGGCATGTGAGAGATTTTGTCCTCAAGAGAAACAAGCTTGAGACCCAATTCTTTGTACCCTGGCCTCGTTGGAGACATGCATTAATAACGACAAGGAGAAAACCACTTTGATACCACTGATCCAGAATATATTTGCATAACRAAATGAATACAAATTATTATCAAAAGATGCTTAACACAAAATAACAGATATACATTAAAATTGGTTTCTATTCAATAAGGAAATAAGTTGAAACTGTAAAATGCAACGGAAACAAGCTTGCTAKAATTGTGGTGGTTTATATCTAAGAATATATGTTACAGTTGTGCTCATTCGAAAGAAGATGATTACAATGTGATGGCGYGAAGATGCTCCTACATACCCCGCAGGGTCTCTGCGCCTGACCTCCCGGTCTTAAGGATCATTCAACTATCTGCCTGAGCCGAAGCGGATATTCCGATTACTCTATGGAATCTCTGCTAAAAACTCGATCCACAGGTCCTTATTTCATCCACAGGGTCTTCTGCACATCAACCGTGATCTTCCCCGACTCAGTTTTGGGTTTCAGGGTTTCCTCTTCCCCGATGTCAAGAGTTCCTGTTCCCGCGATCTCTCGAACACCAATTTTCCGATGCGCTCTCTTAATGTGCTAGCCCCTCCTGGATATTCTCTAGTCCATGTGACTGCTTTCCATAAGACCGCAACCTTATATTCCTTCTTGTCGGGGTTTCGGACTTTCAAGTGCCAAAATGCACTTGTCCTCAGGATCCGCAATCCCCGAATCCCGGCGTGCTCTTTATGCACCAGCTCTCTTGGCTAGGCTCCTGGCCCATATGACCGTTATCCCCGTGACTACAATCTTGTCTCCCATCGGGGTTTTTAGCTTCAAAATCACGATGCGCTCCAATTTCCGTTAGCCCTCCAGGCTAAGCTCGTGGCCCACGTGACCTTTATCTCACAAGACCGCATCCTTGTCTCCCATTGGGGTTTCAAACTTTTCAATGTCCAAATACATATGTCCTCAGGATTCGTGATTCCTTGAATCCAGATTCTCCGCTATGCTGACAACTGGCTCCCACAATGGCGCTTCCCTCCTTATTAGGGTTTCAGACTTCGCAATTCTGAATTGCATAGACACCTTGTCACCAGGATTCCTGATATCCCGATGGCCCAAATGCTGATGGACAACTTCCTACGCCTCAATCTCTTCCACGTGTCACCACAAACGGACGGTCTAGATCGCTCCCGGGACTTTTACTATGGAAATCCCCGATCTCCTTTTCTCAAGACTCCCGATTTCACGAACGTCGATATCCCGATGACTGTCGAGACTTCTGCCTGGCGTGAGAAGGGTTAAACCCCGTGCACCTTCTGTCCGATCTAACGGCTGATGGGATTTCTAAAAGGGATCTAATGACTCACAATCTCCCCCTTCTATAGGCTTCCCCTATTCTCTCCCGAACGCGAAATCTTCAATGGTCCAGATTTTTTTTGGTTGATCCAACGGCTGCTGTGCTCCCTCATGAGCTTCCTACGCGCTTTCTTCCCAGACTTGGGAGAATTTCCAATTCCTCAAAGGCCTCAACCTTTGTCCTCCTTTTCCTCTGCGAACTCCTCGACCCTGAGCTTCGCTACGTGCATGGAAACGTTGTTCCTCCTGAGCTTTTCTCCTTTCGAATCCTCGAAGGATTCTTCAACTCCTGCGCCTCTATAGGATCTTCATGCACCCACAGTGTTATCTCTCATGAGCTACTCAACCACTCAGACCCCTAAGGGATTTTGTCTTTCTTCCCTTCTCCCTTAGATGGAGAAATATGGATGCCCTCTTGGCTATCCTTCACTCCAGCAACCTCTTGCTGAGTGCTTCTGGGTATTCAGTAACCCCGCAAAGATCCCTTAGTGGATTCTTCTTCAACTTACATAACTCAAAGGGTTCTCTTCTCTTTTGTGCCTATCTGCACACATACTCAATTCCCACTTGGCAGAGCTCTCAGAATCCTCAGTGATTCTGATTCTTATGAACTCACAGCAGAGTTCTTCCCCTGTGCACTCCTTGCACCTACTAAATTCCCACCTAGCAGAGCAATCAGAATCCTCAGTGATTCTGTTTCTCCTTTCTGAACTCACAACAAAGTTCCCCAAATGCACCATTGTGCATATGCTCAATGCCCACTTGGCAGAGCTTCACAGAACTCCTCAGAGATTATGTCTGCAACTGTGTCTCTCCTACACATCCTTTCCTCCAAGGTATTAAACAACCTTGAGGTCTTCACTGAGTTGTTGATTCCATCTCTTGTGCCGCAACAAGTCTTTGTCTGAACCCACATAATTCAGAAGTGCTTCAATGCACCGGTATTCAGAGACCACAGTACTCTGTCATGCCCTCCTGGCATGAAACCTCAAAAACCTTCACCTGAAATCAAAACAACCTGCAAATTCCTAGCATACATTCGCAGCGTATAAAGAACACTCACAAACATCCATTCAACACAGAATAATGCAGGAAAAACTGCTCTTTGTATTAAATATGGAAAATGCCTGTATTTACAATGTGTTCCTGAGCACGGCATGTAACAAGGTCTCGGCTCTTCTCTCTTATTCTCTCTACTCGCAGATCCTCTACTATCTCAACTTACTCTCGGCTCTTGACTTACTTCTTCCTACCAAAATGAGATACTCCTACTCTTTTACCTGAGGGGGCTCTTCGAGCTCTTCCCTCCAACCTACCTACCCTATTCAGTTGCATTGAATGGGTTGTCTAGTCCACTATTGGATCTAGATCTCAGCCATATAAACATTTAAGGCTGATCTTATCTGCAACCTGCACAAAGGCATGGATTCACGGCTCAATAGCCTAAGCAATTCAATTACATTCAATTCAGATTTAAATGAGGAATGCGCCTCTCTTCAGCTTTGAGTGCACACGCTCGACGTGGCTGGCTGGATGGCTGGCTGACGTGGAGAGATGCTCCTGCATCAAACTCCTCAGCTGCAAAATTCATGAGCTCTTGCTCATGAGCTTCCCATATCTCATCTTTGGAAATCCTCCTGGATCCCAAATCATCCTCTGGAGTTGTTCATCTGCACCATCTCCTTGCTGCTACTGCTTCTTCTCTTTTTCTCAGCTTCTCCTCGTTGGCAGTATCTGCTGACCCCAACATCATCCTTCTGATCTCTTCTATCACTTCGTCCAGCTGCTCCAGTGGTTGGCTCTATTCATGCAGTTTCCTTAGCTGCAAAAATTTTCGGCTCATGGGCAGATTCTCAGGATCTCCCATGCCTTCTTCATCAGTTTCCAACTTCACCTGTTGGATGTGCATGCTCTGCACTTTCACCCTCTCTTCCATAGCTTCAATTTGTTCCCACATATAAACAAAGAAAATGTTGTCTTCTTCTTCTGCTGCAAACTCCCATGTTGCAGTCTTTTCATCTTCCTGGCTGAAAATACTGAGCCATTCCTCAGAATGCTCATCATCCTCTTCTGCTTCCTCTACTGTCAACTTCAGTGCTACAACTTCCTCAACTTCTTGGCTGAAGTTATTGATCCATTCCTCAGAATGATCACTCTCTTTTCCTTCTTTGGCAGCTTCAGATATCTTCTCCAACTCTTCTTTCCTGACAGTCACAACTGACTGTTCTACTGTTGTTGCTGCATCCACAACACAGACTTTTGCCTCCTCCTAGGAAAATGGTAGGAATAATTCGATTCCCCCAATCATAAGAAGATCCCTCATATCCTCYTCCTCTTTCATCTCCACCTACTGATCTAAATCCACCGCTGAATTCATCTTCTCTGAATTTATGAGACCCTCCGACAGTCTCATCTTCTCATCCCTGCCCACCTGGCAATATGGGATGCTTCCGCTGCTCTCCTGGAAGACTATGAGATCAACCGATCCTATCTTCATCAACAACCCTTGCTGAATTGAACTCACCTCCAAGTCCATGAGACTTTCAGACAGTCTTGAATGCTCATCTCTGCCCACCTGGCAGTATGAGATGTCTTCACTGCCCTCCTGGCAGTCTTCGAGATCCCGCAACAATCTCATATCATTGCCCAGCTAGGAATGTGAAATTCCTTGGTTGTCCTCATGACAGTCTCTGAGATCCCATAGTGATCTCATCTCGTTGCCCACCTGGCAATCTGGAATTTCCTATCTGCCCTCCTGGCAGTTCTTGAGATCCTCAGCTGATCCCAATTCAAATTCTTCATCATTGAGACCTCTCCCAGTCTCTGGTTCACATACCTGAATCATTTCTTCTTCTGTTCCATTGAGGTTTTCAGCATACCTCAACCATCTTTTTAACAGCCTACGCTGCCCTCTGACCATCAACTCCTTGACTGACCATTTTTCTTTCGACTTCTTCATGCGCCATTCATACACCCACCTTGGCTTCTTATCCTACCTCATCCACAATTTGAGCTTCTCTATGTCTGCCTTTAA